>JARYHS010012519.1:178405785-178539022 GCA_031002005.1 Vandiemenella viatica | reverse complement strand
CCCTGCCCAGTCACCTGTCGTGAACTCAGTGGGAGCATACTGGTGTGTAGTGTATCATTTTGAAATGGATGAAGATGAGGAGACCGTTTTGTTAATTTGGAACTATCTGCAGCTCTTGGACCACAATGTTAACAACAGAGAGATGTGGGTACATAAACCTGAAAAGGAATATAGGAAGTTTTATTTCTGAGCTTCGAGCCGACCCAGACAAGTTTTTTAAATTATTGTCGCATGTCAATTTCGACATTCGACTTTGTACTTGAGAGCATTCGGAGCAGAATAGAAAAGCAAAATACCAACTGGAGAACAGCCATACCCCCAGAGGAGCGGCTTTTGATAACCTTAAGGTATGTATGTTGGTCCTCTTTTTCCTCAGCATTAGTTATTCAACCATATAATAAAACTGTATAGTCATATAAATTTTAAATCTTACAGTCATACATGGCACACATACAAATCAGTC
Source organism: Vandiemenella viatica (assembly GCA_031002005.1). Taxonomy (NCBI): domain Eukaryota; kingdom Metazoa; phylum Arthropoda; class Insecta; order Orthoptera; family Morabidae; genus Vandiemenella; species Vandiemenella viatica. Next base: position 178,538,559 of record JARYHS010012519.1, on the reverse strand, counting down.
GAATATTCGAAACACAACACAACCACGTGTTCAACACAACCAGACCGCGAGATAGTGGAGCCCGGGGAGGGAGGGTGGGTCCCGTGACAGCGCATGCGCAGAACGTTCTGCCCGGCAGCGACTTGCCCCGGGGCATAATTTGTTTCAGCTTCGCATTTTGCCCCGGGGCGTCTTTTCGACGTGCCCTGCCCCGCCCGGTCCTGTGTGTGATGCTCCATAGGCACCTGTGCGTTTCCCGTCGCACAAGACGCCCCGGGGCAAAATGCCCTGCTCCGCCCTGCCCCGCCCGGTTCTGTGTGTGGCCGGCCTTATATGTCACACACACCACAATTTTCTGAAAACGGTGAGACCCAGTTGACATGCCGAGTTCAGGACGCAGCACCGTTTTTCTCCTGTAAAGAGATTAGCTTTGGTGCTGAGCACCCTCTGCCACCCACAATTTTGTGAATTGCAGATTATATATGTAGATGTAGATGTAGCAAGAAATCAAAATAACAACTGAAAGCAATGCAAATTATTGCCAGCACATAGCATAATAGCCGGTATGTCCGTCTTTAGCACGGATAAGAGCGGTAACATGTATTGGCATGGAAGTAATGAGGCCTTGGTAGGTCGCTGGAGGGAATTAGCACCACATCTCCACACACAAGTCACCTAATTCCCATAAATTCCGGGAAGGGAGGGGAAGGGAGGCGATGAGCTCTGACGCCAAGATCATCACATCCCAGATTCAGATCTGGTGAGTTGGGGCACCACATCAATTGCAACTCGCCACTGTGTTCCTCAAACCACTACATGACACTCCTGGCCTTGTGACTTGGCGCATTATCTTGCTGAAAAATGCCTCTGCCATTGAGAAACTTGTTCATCATGAAGGGGTGTACGTGGTCTGCAAACAATGTACTATATTTATTGGCCATCATGATGCCTTGCACGAGCTTCACTGGACAGATGGATGCCCACGTGAATGTTCCCCAAGGCATAATTGAGCCGCCGCCAACTTTTTCCTTCCCGCATTACAGGTGTCAAGGAGCTGTTACCCTGGAAAAGAGCGAATTCGCACCCTCCCATCGGCATGATGAAGAAGGTATCGGGATTCATCAGACCATACAACGCTCTGCCACTGCGCCAACATCCAGTGACGATGGTCACGTGCCCATTTCAGTCGTAGTTGCCGATGTCGTGGTGTTAACATTGGCACATGCATGGGTCGTCGGCTGCGGAGGCCCATCGTTAGAGGTGTTCGGTGCACTGTGTGTTCAGACACACTTGTACTCCTACTTCCTAGGGTGGTAATTACTCCCCCTCCCCCCAAAGTCAGTATCCGCTTCGTTTGTAGACCTTATACCCCACCCCAAAGTCGTTTGTGTACCTTCTTTTTAGCTCAATCAAGAATTTAAAAAGATGACCTGAGATTTCCGTCGAACCCCCTTTCCCCCTTTCATGAAATTTGGTGAGATTTCGTCGGACCCGCCCCCCTCTATTTCACCTCGCGTAGTTATCGGACGCCACCTAACCCCATAACCACAAGCTGACACTTGATTTCATGCATGAGGGTATGGGTAAATTTTATTTTCTTTTTAAAGGAATCAAGGATTGTAAAAAATAACCATAGAAAATTCTGATAAATTTACCAGGAACACTCAAAGATTTTAAAATTAAAATTCGTATGGGGCAAAAATAAGTGGATGCTGGAATTTCATTCAAAGATTTTAATAACAATAAATGTGAAAATATGCTTGTAAGAGGAATTAAATTAAATCTGAAATAAAAGTCTTTTATGATGTTGATGGCTCACCATCATCACAGATAAACGCCTGCATCACCGCTACCTGCAGGATAATTGGTCGTGCTCGAAGCTAACTTCACTGTATGTTATTCCGCGAACCCCGTCTAGCCACTGGCCATTAAATATAACTGCTGCCGTCTGAGGTTGTTTTTCCACAACCGAAGAATAATGAAGGTTGTAGTAGGGAATATTGCAGCCCTCGGATACCAATCTTAGCGGAATGCCGCGGCAATTGTAGAAACCCTGCCCTAGGTCAGCTCAACCGTTACGAAGCTATTCGTCTCGAGGCGAACGCGAGGAGCAATCATGCGAGCGGATTATTTCTAACGTTCACGTCTGCTTCAAACGGATAGCCAACAACAGTTCAATCAGATTATTATAATTACCAGCCTCAAAGTCCGTCAAACATGGCGGGTTTGACGGAGTGTTCTGGTAATTAATTTCTTTCCGGTTGCTTACCTAAATAGTATTGTTATAAATTAAGCTCAAAGTTATTTCTCGTTCCTTGTGCTGTAGTAAAAAGTTTTAGTTGTGTAGTACACTCGCATAATGGGTGTACTACATTCTCTTAATATGACGACAAGAAAAGCAGCATGAGAATTTATGAGCGTGGAGATGTATGGACAGCCACTGTAGCGTAAATGGAATTTTAACCAGACTATATGTTACTACATTTCCTTTTATGTACCCGCGACGCCGAGTGTGCCCACTGGAGGGATGTGCTCCCTTTTGGCAACGCTGTTGGTGGTCGCTGGAGGGAGGATTTGCGTGGCCTGCATTCGGAGGGCTGACGGGCACTCGAGGACTCGCCACGGACAGGTGGAGGAAGAAAGACGGCGGACACAGCGGTCCGTAGGGTGTGAGTGAAAGTGGTTTTTGTACTCCGGGGAGAGTACCAGTGTTTTGCGAGTGTGGCCATTTTGTGGTTGCGGCTGCAGGGTGGATCTAGTCAACAAAAGACGGTAAATGCTCAGAACATGTTTTCTCTTGTTGTTCGTGAACACTGCATATCTGAAGGTGTTGATAAAACCCGTTGCGTCCCTTTTGAGCTAACGCTCTGCTCCAACGATAAATGAACTGAGACTAGTCGGTGCAGCATCAATTAAAAAGAAAAGTACTGTTTCTTTCGGAGGGCTCATGTTTTTGCATTTTTGATTTAGTAAATGTCCTTTTTGTAATACATTAATTGAATAATCTTTTGTATGAATTATAACTGGATTTTATAATTGCCATCTTGATGTTTTGATTGTAATATAGAGTAAAATAAACCTGATTACACTTTATAATTTTTCAAACTATCAAACAGTTTTTATTATATTTCATTAATTTTACTAATAAAGAATTCATTATAATAACAGTAGAATACCGGTAGGTATTACAATGGCCCCAAACGTGGTAGGCGTTTCGATTTATCAATCAAAATTAAAAATGGTATGCAGTGGACACAATCATTTTATCGATATTTTTGGTACTCTCTGAATATTTCAGTTGCTGATGAGAGCAAGGATTTTAGTGCAAATAGACTATATCTCATGAATATAATTGTGTCTTGCAGCATTTGTTGGAGGTGTGGACGAGAGGCAGCCACTGATAATGATACAATTTAATTTACAGCTCTTTTAAATATTTAATGATATGTGCAATGTTTATAAAAAAAAATAATTTTCAGAGGAGAATGTCTTTTTTTTGTTGCATTTCACATATGTGATATTTCATTGGAGGTTGATTTTGTTGGTGTAATATTTCTTTCTCGTGGCATGTGTTCAGACAAGCGTTGCCTAGTGTTGTTCTGTTGGTAATTTTTTCAATTGACTGAATTTTATTTATTGAAGGGACAATGTTATGCGGACTTAAGCAAAGTTTTGATTTATTTTACATTTGATTACTAAAATCCGTCGGCATTCGTGAATTCGAAGGCAGTGAAAGATCAGAGTTTATGTTTCTGAGATCGGTAATGCAAAGTTTATGTAGGATATACGTATAAAGTATTTTTTTTAGATTTCAAAAATAGATGGGTAGAACATGTGGTTCTTTGTGCGTATAAATCTTGTCTTTTGATGTTTTATTTGACGTCATATGGTTCATCTATCTGATGTTTGGAGTGAAAGGTTCATGTTTAAAGTTCCAAACACATGGCATTACTTGTGGATTAGTGTGCAAATACTTTAAATCTTGTCTGAATATTTTGTTGTTTTGGTACTTCACGTCATATGGTTCATCCATTTGAAGTGTCGAATGATTTGCCGTTCAAACAGCGTTGCTCTAGTGGTCATATCTTTTAATATGTGTTGACTGGTGTTGTGGAGTTTATCGCGGGAATTTGTGGTTAGGTTAGTAGTCAGCTGAGTAGTTTATGATTCTGAGATCAGGATTTAAGTTCGGCGACAACATGGAAAAAGGTAATCCGTGCAAGGAAACAGCCGAAAACCCGACGAGTTTCCGAAACACCGAAGAACCGATAGATAACACAACTAATATGGATAATCAGGGGTACAGTTCAAATTGCACAATCGAGCGGGGGCGATGGAACTCGAAATTTCACTGAACAGTAATAACGCGGCCGGGGAAACAGATCAAACTACATACCAACCCACCGCAAGAGAGTTTCAAATACACACAGCATCCACGGAAACACAACCTCCAATAGACTTCAGTATATTGCTAAATGTAATGATGAGTCTGAAAGAGGGACAGGAAAAGTTAAAGACAGATCTGAAAGAGGGACAGGAAAAGTTAAAGACAGATATGAAAGAGGGACAGGAAAAGTTAAAGACAGATATGAAAGAGGGGCAGAAAGACGTTATCGATAGTTTGTCGAAACAAATTAATGACACAAATGGGAGAATTGACTCATTGGAAAAAAGACAAGACGATCATTACAAAAATTTTGATGCAAAATTATCCAGGGAAAGTTTGAGGCAAGTGAAGGCGAGTCAATGTTTGTCTATGCTTCAAGGTTATCATCTCTGTCGGAATATCTGGACAGACCCATGACAGATACAGAACTAAATGCCGCCCTCACTGAGCATTTCCCTGCAGAGATTCAGGTTAGACTGAGCCATCCCGCAATCACCACTCAAAAGCAATTCTTGGAAACCTTGAGATACTTGGATAGGATCGGCATAAATCAAATTCAGGATCATCCGGTGAGTGTCGATCAAAGTCATAATTTCAACAAAAGAGGTCAGGTAACGGATAAACGATGGTATATAAAGAATAATTACCGACACAATTACCGGGACCATCAACCGGACAGAGATCCGAAGAAACGTGGCATTCGAGCAACAAGAATCACCATCGTTTCGAAAATAAAACGGCGCGTGTACAGAATAATGCTGTGAATAGCAATCAAAAAGAAATACCAAAATTGGTTCGAGTGAACAAGTAACGCATTCGAACGCAAGGGTAGACACGCACCGAGAAACTGTCCACACTACGCCAAGCCCGCAATAAAATAGAAAGGCAATTTTGGTTGAAGTGTGGAATGTAAATACAGAATTAAGTAGTTAGCAAAATTTATTTAATAAGGAAATAAATGGCTGATCAAGAAGCTCGTGTCATATAAACACTGTGGATGAGTTTGAAAATGTTAAACGCGAATACCTTGAATGTATCGACGTGTTTGCAACAACACCGTCAGGCTTTCGGAAACCGCTAATCCAGATCCCTCTAATCCAGATCCCCTCAGGTAGACACCTTGCCACAGCGGGACGCTTCCGCTAACAAGCGAAGGCCGATGAATGGAATCGCCAACAGCTTACATAGGAAACATGTTTTGACGTTACAATTGCTCTGATAAAACTTAGAGGCATAAAGATAACGTGGTGATTTGTATAAAATCCTGTACTGTGAAGAAGTAAAGAAAACAAACACAGTACTATAGAAATTTACTGTGCTATATTTGCGTCCGAGTAACACAAAAGCCTAGGCCTAGGTAATAAAAATGGAAAGGGTAGGTGAAAGTAAAACCTAGTAAAGTGTAAGTAAAGGTCATATTTCCACACAGTAGATGGGGAGACAATAAATGACTTAGGCAAATATTGAAGCGCAGATTAAAGAGGAATTACGAAACATATGTTCATGGTGTATTCACTAGCACAAAAGGGTTTACCATAAAAGGATAGCGTGAAGAATGAAAGAAGCGTTGATTCAGTGCAAAAACCACTGCAGATCGCAGTTGTGAGTGCGGAATGTGCATTACCAGACGTGCAATTCCGGAAAATTTGCGTAAAGCGTGTATATGAGGACACTCATAGGCCAAAAGCACTCATCTAGGGTAAAACATATCCCGAAGATAGAAGAATATTTTAATACTACGGTAAATTGCGCGACGTTATTCCGGCCGGTCGACTTACAGTTCGATAAGCGGTCTAAACTCCTTGCTGAAAGGTAATAAAACACCCTGCTTCAGGAGGAAGAAAGACATAAAAAAAGGGCGCATGAATATTTGTTGGAAAAGGCGACAAAAAGACAAATTAAACAAGACAAAAAAAACATACGCAAAGGTTCGAGGTCGGACAACAAGTTCTGATACGGGCGAATCCTATATCGGATGCGAACAAAAAGTTGATTTCGAAGTTCTTTTGGCTTTATCATGGTCCGTTTGCCGTAGAAAAGGTGATTTCGACCAACTGTTATATGTTAACGGATGGAATTTCACAGATGGGACCACACAATGCCCGGAATCTCAAGGTTTACCACGCCGCCTAAGGTGTATGTGTAACAACAGATGTACCAGGTACACAAGAACCGCTACTCCCAGGAAGGTAGACCCAGATCCTTATCTCGGGTAGACGACCATTAGCGGACAGAGGCAGAGAGCCGCAATTGCTGGCGGCTGGTGTACAATAACAAATGATTTGGCATATTTCTACATTCGTAGCAACTATGCATTTTTGATTATAAAATCCTGAAGGGAAAATTTAGTTTTTTTAAAAAATATATATATTTTTATTAAGATATGATCAATTAGATTCCTAAAATTTTGTGTAAATCACTCACTTACTTCAGTTTCTCTGACAATGTTCTGCGTATATTGTAGATATTAAGGTTTCCTAGAAGTTTTTTTTAAATTTTAAGCCTTTATGTAAATAGGTCTATGTGTAATTTATATTCTCATGTATATGTTATTATTGTGTTTAACATATGTTTGTATGAGGGATGGCTATCTGAATTCATGTGTATATAGAGTAAAGGAATTCTAAGACGGCCAAAAGATGTAAGAAAGCCCATTAAAATTCAATTCACAAATCGAGAATCGCGGTGATTTTGGGATCTCATTTGAAAACTGTGGTAATTGTTAAAGTGCTAAATTAGTATGTTTTGGTCTCAACTAAAGTAGAATCACAAAACTCAAAATAAAATTATTATGTCATAATAATTTTCATTAACAGTGGGGCATTATGTAACGATTCGCTAAGCTCCCTGTTACATATAACTTTTTATTGTATATAAAGTAAAGGAATAGAATATTTTTCCATTTCTTGGGATGTCCACTGCATGTTCGAAAGATGCGTTCGAAAGGATAAGAGGCAAGGATTTTACGCTTCAGTGAAGGGCAGACGGGCTGGCGCCTTTTTGACAGAGTGGTAAGAGGATTAGGGGTTTCTCTCGGGCCGGCGGTAAACAGAATTCCTTCTTCCCGAAGGAGGCATCGGCTCTCGAAGATTGCCGAGACTTAACGCGGCGAAGAGAAGCACAGATTCACATGACGTCAGATGGTCAGCCAATCACAGTGAACATAGTACTAAGATTCGGGGAATTTTATGTTCTATGTCGTCTTCGAGCCACAAGAGGCGGAGTCAGAGTTTACCTCCATGGCGGCAGAAAAAGACGAGACACTTCCTGCCTGACTTCCCTCCAGTTGGGAGCCCAGACAAGTCACTGGTGACTTGCGGTCCATGTGTGCTGGGCTGACTTGTGTCCTGGAGACCATCTGAGGCGCACTTCTGACTTGCGACTTGCCGCATATTGCTGGCGTGGCCAGTTACGACGCTCAGCGCTACCTGCCGTGGAACGGTAATGTGTTTCTTCGAAGCCATTCAGCCTGCAACTTCCGTGAAACTGTACCCGTAAGCGCATCTGAGATAAAGATCCTTGCTCTGATCTGATAAACCACTGAGCTAGACTGTGTAACTGTCGAATGCAGGTTAATCATTCGTGGCGTCCCAACCTATTAAAATTCATTATTGTTTGCCATCATCATAACTGGTAACATACTTTGTATTAGAATAATTGTGAGATTTTTAAAGTACAACTATACTTGTTTGCTTGCATTTAAAGGGCTCATTGTACGTCTGAGCGTTGCTTAGAAAGTTGCAAAACCTCTTGTTTATTAACGTAATGGTAAATACGCTCAGATTTGTAGATGCCATTGTGAAAATCTTTATTAAAATGTCTTTTTGTGACAGTTTTCAAATCCCAGAATCATCCAATTCTCATTGAATAATTTACATTTAATTATAGTACCCTGTATAGCGTAAAAGATATTAAGAATTAATTAATAATTCTCTCCCCCCCCCCCCCCTGGCGATACGCTACAACTTCGAAATACGGCGATAGACAGACACGTTGAATATGGACGTCTCCGTGCCGTGTTTTCGTGTAGTGGAGTGCCAGCTCAGTGGCTAAAGCGCTTGGTTACGAACGTCGTACTCTCCGGTTCAAATCTCCGTTGAGGCTAAGATTTTTAAAAATTGTTTTTCATCGTAAGAGTCAGGCCTGGGCTGCAGGTTATTCGGATTGAATGTTAAACTGTAGATATTAGAAAGTTAGGGGTGCAATGCGAGGCAAATCGTAGGTAGTCTTGCAATGTTGTAGGTGTACACTTTTTTAGGTTATAATGATCCCTCAGGTGTTGTTCGCAGTCAGTGTGTGAGTGTGAACCACAGTAATATTATTTATAAATACGGAAGTAAGTCTCTGTCTTTTTGTTACGTTTTGACGACTAAACGGCTATATCGTTGTGATGGAATTTTATAAGGAAATCGGTATGGAGGGCACAGGATATTTTTTCCAGTATGATTAACAGTTGTAGTCACGAAATTTTGAGACCTTATGGAATGGCGACAGAAATATGTTGGAAATTGATTCTCTTCAAGAGACAGGTTCGATGGTACAATGATATAGTGTTAGCTTTCCTGTCATATTATTCCGACTCGATATTGTTTGGGACCAATCCTTCGTTACCAACAACTTTCTATATTTAATTCTGGCAAATTCTGGCGTACGAAGTCGTGGGTACGGGATAGTTACGAATATTAATTTTCAATTCCTTCAGAGTGTTTTTGGTAAATCATTCATCACTACCCTTCGTAATTTTTTTTTCCGTTATGGCTTTACGCCTCGTCGACGGCTAAGGGATGGGACAGGGGTCAAGGAACGGGAAGGAATTCGGCCATGACCTTTTAGAAGGAAACATCCCGGCATTCACATGGAGTGATTTGGGGAAACCATGGAAAACCCAAATCTGGATGCCCAGACGGGGATTCGAACCCGCGTCCTCCAGAATGCGAGGCCAGAACGTTAACCGTTCATCCACCATGCTCGGTCTTGGTAACTTATTCCGATTCCCGACACTCTTACCCACAAAAGAAAATTTTTCCACTCCCTCATGTAGAAAATCTATTGCCAGCTTGTGTCCATGGTCATCAGTTTCCCTTCATGTTTTACTCCAAGGATGCCCATCCCGATGCCCGCCAACACCAGAGGTCTAGAATATGTTAGCTCAAAAACCTCTGCAAAGGTATCATTGATTTTTTTTTAATAATTGTTTTTAAATCTCTGCAAAAACCAAAGATGATGGTTTTTACTTTTCGATTTTAATTAAACTGTGTTACTTGTTTCTTTGTTAAATTTAAATATCAACTGTTACTGTAGGCAAGTATTATGTGGCCCGCAGGCTAATTTAGAATTGAAATTGTGACCCTTCTCCAAAATTGGTTGCGCAGCCTTGTATTACTCGTAATTCTTCGACCAATATCTTCCAAGCCTCGTCATTATCATACGCCTTGTACACTCCCAGCAATCTCTCTTTTTCTTTTAACTGCTTAATGTCTCTTAACAGCGAGGTCTTTAGAGACGGGAAAGGATTGGGAGGGGGGCAAGGAATGGAAAGGAATTCGGCCATGGCCTTTTGAAGGAAGCATCCCGGCATTTGGCTGGAGTGATTTGAGGAAACCAGGGAAAACCCAAATCTGGATGCCCGGATGAGGATTCGAACCGCCGTCCTCCCAAATGCGAGGCCAGAACGCTAACCGTTACACCACCACGCTCGGTAGCAATCTCTTCATCCATCTCCTGTCTTCTAATGACTACTAATCTAGCTGCTTTATCTTATCAGTTTCTGACTGAGTCCTGCAGTAATTTACACGAACAAATCTAGCTGCTTACCCTTGCACCCTCCCCAATTCCTGTATTTGATAACGAAAATGTGGTTGCCAAACTTCACCACCATATTCAACCACTGGTCTCTCCAAAGTTTTGTAACCCAACTCCCTTTAATTAAAATAAAATTGAGCATTCAGCTGGCATGTGTTCTCGTCCATAACACGCTGTTACCCCAGTTGTTGTGGAAATGCTAATAATTTTCGTAATTCGTCAGAGACTGTCTGGTTACAGTAGGCAGCTAATTAATACACTCTAATTGGGTGGAAAGCTCACAACCTTAAACCACGTAGCAATGAAGTCGAGTGAATTAAATAGATTTCGAGGCGTGATTTTATGACGAGTACTGGGATTGGTGGTATCGTGTAATACAGTAGTAATCGCTGCAGTGTACTGATGACGGCAGAGGGCTCTGGAACGACTTGGAGCGGGCGGCGTCGGGCGAACGACGGAAGGCGTCGCGACGCCCGCGATGAATGGCGTTCATTTCCTGCGCGGTGGGCGGAGACGGCGGATATTACGTTAAACTCTCGTCGTGATCCAACTGCCGAGGAGCAGCCGGCTAATGGCTACACTCTGATTCCAGTGCAGCCGTGGTCGCGTGTTCTTAACAAGTAATCACCCATTTCTGTATATCTGCGTGGAGCCACGTGGCAAGAACTAAAAATCACAGGAGAAGACGTGGCGGATATATAGTGAAGGCCGCCTGGACCGTGGTCTCTGTGACTCACTTGAGCACGATTCACCTAATTTCTGGAAGAGTTTTTTATTTATCGTAACCAATCAATGGTTCACCGTAGGCTGTTATGAGTAAATTTTGGTTACTGCCATCATATCTTTTGCATCTTTCGGCTCAATAGTCAATGGAGAAGTAGTTATGAGATCTGGTAATTGTTGAAATATTGATACAAAAATCGTTACGACATTGATCGACTCACACCACCCAGATCCGTCGACTGTAGCCTAGTTTTTCGTTGATGCTGATAGTCATCTGCAGTCAGACCAAGACAACTCACAGTGTTGTGATCTGCCCTTAGACCTGCTCGTGTAGCAAGGTAGTGGACATAGCTTCTAGACGTTGCATGTTTCGCTAGGGATCGGCCACTGAACAGCATCAGTCGTAGACTACCTTGCAACCAGAAGCCGAAAACCTATGATATTTTTTTATTTCTTGGGAACTTGTAAGACGCAGCGCCTCGTAGACAGCGACTGAAGCGGTCGAAATACACTGATCACCCAAAACATTATGACCACCTACTTACTAGCATACTGGTCCACCTTTCGAAAGCAATACAGCAGCGATTCGGCGTAGCAGGGATTCTAAAAGTCCTTGGTAGGCTTCCAGAGGTATCTGACACCAGACTTCTACACACAGCACAAGAAATTCGCTTAAATTACAGGCCAGCGGTTTTGTGGGCGCGGCACCTGGGAACGAGCATCTCGGAAACGGAGAGGCTGGTCGGCTGTTCGCGTGCTACTGTGATGAGCATCTATGGAAAGTGTTTGAAGGACGATGAAACCACGAGTAGGCGACAATGTGGAGGACACCCACGACACATTACAGAAAGTGGAGGTCGCAGGCTTGCCCGCTCTGTAAAGCAGGATAGGGGGTGATCTGTGGCAGATCTGTCGGAAGAGTACAATTCTGGTACTTCCAGAAGTGTTTCAGGGCTCAAGAATCGACGTTACATTACGTATATTAAATTTATGTTTGTTGTCGTTTCGATAAAATTAAAACTACTTAACATGTTGCATAATATTGGGAACAAAAAACCAACAGTTTATAAGGATTATTTACGATGTAATTCGTTTCAACTAGTTTACGTAAGGCCACCAGTTTACTCGAATTTATCTGGAAATTATTTCAGCCGCCCTTTCGAAATACTTTTTTGTTTCTCATTTTCAAGCAATTATGTTTCTCTTAACATAAAACTATTTTTAGTGTACCAGTATATTTTCAAGATAGCTAATGCGTTATAAGATTAAAATGAATTTTTATTTTTAAAAAATCGTAAAATTATTTTACATTAAAAAAAAAGGTAGACCGTGTCGCCAATGATAGGATGTGAGAATGGAAATTTTGCCAATCTAAGTCCTAAAAACGGAAATTTACGTTTATTTTCTTAATTAAAAATTAAATAAATGTGTATTAAGGGAATATTGTTCTATTTTGTTATATTCACTCACATCAAGAAGAAATGAAATGGGTTGCGGGATACCGTGGATAACTGTCGACAGAGTCACACGAATGTGCTTTCAGTGGACGGACCGAGCGTGGTGGTGTAACGGCTAGCGTTCTGGCCTCGCATTCAGGAGGACGGCGGTTCGAATCCCCGTACGGGGATCCAGATTTGTGTTTTCCATGGTTTCCCAAATCACACCAGGCAAATGCCGGGATGCTTCCTTCAAAATGCCATGGCCGAATTCCTTCCCATTCGTTGCCCTCCATCCTTTCCAGTCTCTAAAGACCTCGGTGTTAGAGAGACCTTAAGCAGATTAAAAAAAAAAAATCAGTGGGCGGGGGTGTCTTCGCTCCAACACGCGTCCACTGTACGGCCAGCCTTACTTGTTTAAAGTCATTAGAGCTGCCAGAGGATTGTGCACGGAAGGCAAGTATATCGAACATAGCGACTACGAATGATTAATCCCACTTTTTCAACTTAAATGATCTTGGGTTATCAAACAAAACCGAAAGTTGGAGACGGGACTGATCCAACTATGTTAGTCCCCGCAAACCATTACCAAACATTACTGTTCCTACAGGAGGCTCGTCTCTTGTCCAATAAATTATGATCAGATTGCAACAAATTCTTTTTTTTTCTTTTTTTTAAATCAGTTTAGTCGACTAAGCCATAAAACCAAGTCCACGGTTAGTTTATACTTTCATCAGTGCACGCATCGTTCATTCAAACTGTTTTGTTATTTTCTAAGAGTAGGACAATACAAGGCGAACATAACACTTAATTAAACTATGAATGTCCTATGTGGGGCAACCGGCAACCCTGAGCATGCGAAACTGACGGCACTCTAGTCCCTGCGCTATCGGGCGCAGCTGATGTACACTTAAAAATTATTTTCTTTCATGAAATGCTTTTAATCGAGTTTTGCAGTAATTTTGAGCGCTTAGAAATCGGTGTCTACAAAGTCAATTATCCTGCCATATGTTAATTAAACATGTGCCATGCTCGTGGTTGAGTGGTATACGAGGAACCTGCCCAGACGCGCAGTGTACTGTGGTTTCGCAGTCTCGGTGCTTGGTGTTTGTGTGCGAGTGTAGCTGTTTGTTGGCGCTTGTGGCGTGAAGGCTGGCCAGGCCGTCCTTGGCAATCGCAGCGGATCAGATCTCAACTACGCCAAGCGAGACCACCGGAAACGTCTACAGAGTAGAGATGGGCAAACAGCTTTTTCTCAGTAATACGTTATTCAGTTATTGCTTCTTTTATCTAACCGCTTTTTTTAACCGTTATAAATAGCGTATAGTTATTTTTTATCCCACGTAATATCTGTGGAGATGCCACTAAAATCTCTGCTCAGAAACGCTCTTCTCTTGTTGAAAATAGCCGGAAAGTCAAATAACCGGATGTGACGAAAAAGCGGCCACGCCCCCAAAAATAGCGAAATAGCCCTGACGTCACGAAAAGCCGCTTATTAGCGTTATTTAGCGTTTAGCGTTTAACGATACGTCACAAATAGCGGCTTTCAAATAAGCGGCTTCCTAATAAGCGGCTTCCATAATAACTGTCAGAGACATTATATACGCCTTCGACTTGTGTTTATGTGTTTGTTTATTAAGTGGCAGTGAAGCCTTGGTAAATTAATATAGAATTTTAACACGACCAGCTTTAGCGGTTTGTGTATACCGTGATCAAACAGGAGGAAATGAAGTATAAGTGATTTAGGGACGTACGATATATAAAAATAAATCCGAAGTGGGCAGTGTTAATTACGTGTTAATATATTTTTCTATTTGAAACTAATGAACTTGTGGTAGGAGTTTTACGAACATGTGCAACAAATACAGCGTTAAGCGTTACCTACTCGTAAAGAACTTTGCTGAAAGTAAACAATTTTTTCACTCTGGCCATTAATTCGCATTTTGCATTAAGTATTGCGTGGTAGTAGTTATATGTATAGTATATAACAGACCAGCTGCAATTTAAATATGTTGTTACAGACGTACATAAAAGTAATTTGAAATGTAAATATGGTTTGTTGTTTGAAACTAATTTACTTGTGTGAATAGTGAAACAAATATCGTAATGTTACCTATTCCTTAAGAATCTGTAAATGAACCGATCGGAAATCAAACAATGTGGGATGAATTTTTGTGTAAAGATTTATTTCGACCTGGAAGAAAATGTAATGATGTTTGACGCATATTTTCCACATAGAGTGAATATGCTTTCCATCCACCATAAAGTTTTACCTGAACTTGAATATCTGATTCCAGAAGGTTTATTTAACCAATTTGCTATTTTATCTCACCCTATCCTCATGAATCAGTTGCAGTTCCACTTTCAGAATAACAAATTTGTTATATGTGTGTGCGGGCAGTTTTTGTATTAATTTGAAGCGTGGAAATTAGATGTGACATGAGTTTCCAACATAGTGACATTAAGAATGTTATACTTTCACAACACTGCTTTTTGTGCATATTATGTAGCATACAAATGTGGCACCTACATCAATATGTTTTAATTTATGTACCACCTGAGCTAGTTTTCTGTAGCAGTATAAACTTTTTTTTTGTAGCCAAACTGTAACTTGAATAATATTTTTCCACTTTCACTTTTTCATGTTATATCACTTCTTTATACTTACTTTCACAAACAGCCTTTATTATTTCAGCATAGTATATCATAAACTTCCGTAGAACCTCGTACATACTACTATTTAGTTTGTGTAGCCTGTGCTGAAATAAATAAATATCAACCTTCTGCCTCCCTCTACAAGTTCAGATTGAAATTTACCAACTTTTCACCATTTTCCAACAATTCATAAATTGTGTACAAGTAGATAGTACTTCAGTCATTCACTCAGTATACCTTACTTTGCACCACAAATCTGGCACACAATTAAATCTAATTAGGTTCTGATTTTTGATTGTGGAAAATTATCTTTAAAACCTCTGCTATCCAGTAGAAATATTTATCTGTTCAAAGGAAAATTTTAGGATTTATGTGCTACACAGAGATACTAGCAAGAGAAAAATTGATAAAAAGTAAGTAATGATCCCAAGACTGATGCTTTGTGCAATCTTCCTATAGTCTAACATTATGTAATTTTTTTAAAGGAGATGTTCACAAGAAAAAATATTTTCCAGATAGTTCTGTTATAGCCACTACTATCAGCAAGTTAAAAACACAAGTTAACAGTATTATTTCTTTGTGGTGAAAACATGATTTATAAATAATGTCAGCACTTTCAACCAAACATGAAAACTCATCCTATTGTCTATAGATTACTTTCATTGCCTGGCTTGGCACTAAAAGTTTTATTTTATCCATGATAAATGTTCTTTATGAAAGTCTGTAACTGTTTCGAAATATATGGTAAGCAAATAATTATTCTGCAACACAGTTACTTTTAATAAATTGTTTATTTATTCATTTATGGTGTGACGCGTTTCAAGAACTTATTCTCATTTTCAAACGCCGTTTTTATTATTACATTATTGGTGTGAAGAGTGGTCGTGTAAGTTTCTTGTTAATGGGACTTACTTTATGTTTCCTGAAAATGATATTGTGGAGTGTGTACACAGTTTTTGCAAATAATATGAAGTGGAATATTATTATTGAAATGAAACTTATATTTTGTGAAGATTTCTTCAAAACACGAATCACAAAAAGTCACCTGTGCACTTATATTTATATACAGACAAACCAAAGATGCTTCAGTATATCTTAGATTTAACAAACCAAAACAAAGATAATTTGCTACAATGATGTACATGATTAAAGATAAATGTTATTATTACAGAGGTTGTATTATGATTTTACAATAACTTTCGATATTCACTAAAAAATATTACAGTTGCGATGGTAGTTAGCAGATGATGGAAAGATATAATATGTTATCAAAACATTTGAAGAAGTTCACAGAATCACTTTCTAATCTTTCATTTAGTATAGTGTCTTTAAATAATTTTTGGTGTATATAGATTTCAATTTCTTCCATCAAGTCCATTTGGTGGCTTTTAATGTAATAATAAAAACTGCGTTTCAAAATGAAACTAAGTTCTTGTAACGCGTTACTCCATAAATTAATAAATAAACAATTTATTAAAAGTAACTGTGTTGCAGATTAATTATTTGCTTACCTTATATTTCGAAACAGTTACAGACTTTAATAAAGTCCATTTATCATGGATAAAATAAAAAGCTTTTCTTACATACTTCATAGCTCAAGCTACATAGACTAACGAAAACCAACCTGCTTACCGTTATTGTGTAATCATTTATGTGAAGCACACTGTTATAGCCCAAACACGTTCTACCAGTTGATGGTGAAGGGCAGACTGGTGCTATCCTTGTTCCTGCTGTCATCAAACAGAATTACGTCACCACATGGTATACAGGAAACGAAAGGCGCTGTAAGTAATTACGTGATTACAGAGCAGCTGGATTTGCGCACACAGGAATATTTTCATTGTTACAGAGCCATATTGAAACCAAATAAGGACCCCACAAAAGTGGCAAACTATCGACCAATAGCACTTCTAAGTGTCACATACAAACTCCTTGAGCGCCTGATTTACAATAGAGTTTCTGAAGCGATCAATAACCACATTCCCATAGAACAAGCAGGATTTAGGCCAGGGAGAAGTTGTAATGACCAGGTTTTCACTCTCCCTCTCATATTAAAAATGGGTTTGAGGAGAAATCAGTAAGTGTGGATGCCTTTTTTGGATCTGTCAGCTGTATATGACACTATATGGCGAGAAGGACTTCTTCTGAAATTTGTGAGTATTGTCCCATGTCGAAAACTTACGGAACTACTTAACAACATGTTGAGCAATAGCTACTTTCTGATATACTCTGATAATGACAGAAGCAGAATAGTTATACAAATGGTGGCTTACCCCAAGGATCTGTTTTAGCACTCCTCATATTCAATTTGTATACATCAGATTTACCGGAAACATCTTCAAGAAAATTTACTTACGCTGATGACATTTGTTTGGTGAACCAGAACCCCAACTTTTCTTATGCAGAAACAACTTTATCAGCTGATCTGGAAAAGTTAGGTGAATAGTTCAGGAAATGGTGCCTCCATCTAAATCCTCAGGAAACAGTTATTTCAACATTTCATTTACGCGACAGACAATCGCAATATAAACCAGAAAGTAAATTCAGAGGTAAACTCTTGCCGTATTGCGGCACACCAAAATATCTGGGTATAACACTGGACAGAGCTCTAACTTCCAAACAGCATCTCTCAAACGTGGCTGTCAAAATCTAAACGAGAAATAATATTCTCCAAAAGCATGCAGTTACTTCATGGGGAGCCAGTACTCACATTCTAAGATCAACAGCTTTAGGTCTGTCATACTCTGTTGCATAATACTGCTGCCCATCCTGGATCAATAGTGCCCATACAAAGAAGATAGATGTGCAACTCAATCAGGCATTGAGGATAATTACGGGATGTATTCACAGTGCGAACACCATATGGCTTCCAGTGCTATGCAACATCTCACCCCCAGCACTAAGAAGATCAGAAGCTCTGTTAAAAATCTGGAAAAATATCCTGAAGAACCCTCAGCTGCCTATACATCAAGACATGATTCAAACAAGACACCAACGCTTGAAATCAAGAAAACCACCATAGCGCACAGCAATCAATCTTACAGATTCCTCTTTCAACATCAACAATCTGTGAGCAACTCAGTGGGAGCAGTCATCAGTAGCCAATAAAAATCTAGTTGAGGATCCATCAGTAAGGTTACAAGATTTCGATCTCCCCAGGCGGCAGTGGAGAATCATCAATCGGATTCGAACAGGACAAGGCAGATGCGGCTACTTATTGCACAAATGGGACTGGGTAGATTCTGCAAATTGTGACTGTGGAGCCACCTTACAGACAATCAATCACATTGTTTCTGACTGTCCTCTTCGGGGCTACAAGGGAACAATGGCGGAAAGGCTTGATGCGTCGATCGGTGCAGTTGACTGGATTAAAACACCAGTTATAGAGATACGAAATGTACAAACTTGTGATATGTACATTTCCTATTGTGTAACTTGTTAAATAATCATGCGATAAATAAATAAATAGTTCAGAAGAAATTACACTTATGTTCATAGTCCTACTAAAGACGAGTTTTGTTCACCAATACTTGCAGAGGAAGGTATTACATCTCCTTTTCTAATTCTGTTTCAGCCTCAAGTGAAAACCTTGGAACTTGCGAAGTCCCTTTGATCTTGAGGTAGCAGTAATTGAAAACCTACCTGAGGGAAAATTTTTATTTAGGCACCAGTTTGCTCACTCAGTTAGGAAATTGAAGTACGCTTAAAATTCAGAGAA
The DNA here is from genome assembly GCA_031002005.1 of Vandiemenella viatica. NCBI lineage: Eukaryota > Metazoa > Arthropoda > Insecta > Orthoptera > Morabidae > Vandiemenella > Vandiemenella viatica. The sequence goes on along the minus strand of JARYHS010012519.1, from coordinate 178,519,859 downwards.
TGTAAAAGAAATAACTTAATTTTTGTCTGTACGCGAAAACGCAAAAAGTTTTTCACACTTACATAAAAACTATTACCAGTTCTCTTTTAGATTTTCATAGAAAATACTAAGCAAATTCTGAACAGTGCAGAGATTCACAATCATAGTTAAATACCTGCGGTTGTCTACCCCGCATAGAACAGTCGACAGGTGTAAGATTGGGTGACCGGGGTGTTCCTTGCGATTAACGTTAATAGAGAATGCTCCGAATCTCATTCATGGAAGAAGTACATAAGGTCATTACTCAATAAACAACTAGAGATCCTCTCTCCAACAGGAACCGTGATGTGGATCATCTCTGACCCACGGGCGTAGATTAGTAATAACTTCTCCAGTTGGTGGTACAGTGGAAGGGAAGCCCTGTGATTCGAACACCATAGGAGCAGAATCTCTGGTAAACTAACCTGGTAATCCTACCGGGTAAAGGGGACCTAGAGTTTAACGTGGCAGCCGGAAGCTTTGTGGCGTAGCTCACATTACGCGGAGGTCGGGTAAGGGTCTATGACAATCCCCGCCGAGACTGGGATTCGAAACGAGGACTTTTCGATCTCCATTCAGACACCTTGATGAGCCGTCAGACCGTTCCGGATGTATTGTGTCCGCACAATAAAACGATTTTACAGCGCAGGTCTCATTTGTGTAATAAGGTATTGACATCTGCAGCGAAGGTCTGGACAAATGATAGATGTGGAAGCACTGATACGTTTAGTCAAACCAAAAAAATTACGAGAAAATGCAGCCATTGATTTGTGTAAATCGATAAGTCGTGGCCAGTTTGAATATTCTGTTAAACATCAATTTACGATGCTATGATTTAATGGATGCATTCGTAAGTATGATTGGTCGGTGGTTGATCCCCAGACTAGGAGCAAAAAGATAAGACTTTGAATAATGCTGTTGGTTAATGTTATTGTTCCTGTGATACGGCAATACTTCCAGTTGTTGTTTGAGCTGAGCTGCGAGTGACTGCCTCTTGGTCGACTTCCTGCAGGATACACGGTCGAGTGGGCAGCGAGGAGTTGCCGCGCCCATCACAGAAAGCCTCGCATCCTCTTCCTCTGCTCTTGGAATATTCACAATATACTTTGCTCACTATCGTAAGACACCTACTAAGAGTGACCGGTGCCTACACTGTCATCGCACGTGGGTACTCATTACTTATCGCTCCGAATGGTCACTCACAAAAAACTTCTTTCTCTGGTCTAGTAGGCGAGGTGGTACGACGGCGTTGCAAAAATTGTGGATAGTCGAGTATTCCAGTATGCTGTAACCAGTGCCAACGTTAAAGATGAACTTGTTTAAAAACCGCCAACAAGTGTCTAAACCTCTCACCGGCGCATGATCAACACAGGAGAGGACTGTGAACAGTTGCAAGAGGACTTTAACAGGTATCTAGTTGTGTAGTTAAACATGGAATGAAGTTAAATGCGAAGAAGGTCATCTTATTAGGTACACTAATAAAATAATAAAGATTTTCTATGCTTACAGGGTAGAGAAGGAATTGCTTGTTGAAGAAATCAACTATAAATATCTCGGCATAACTTTTGATAGTAAACTCGACTGAGCAGAACACATTAGGTAGCATGAAGAGGTTTCAAAATCCTTCATTTATTTGAGAAATTATGAAGGGGAATGAACCAGGGAATTGAGAGAATTGGGTATCGAAATCTTAATCAGACCACTGCTTGATTATGCTGGAGTGGTGTGTCACCCACATTATGGGAATTGGACGGGAAACAGAGAAGATGAGTTAGATTTGTTTGCGGAAATTACAGCAGAATGCAATCACTAACTGATATGCTGAAGGAGCTGGGTTGGGACTCATTGAAAGACAGAAGGCGGGTAAAGAGAATGGATTGTTCACGTCTCATAATCGCAATAATGCATGGATGGATATTAGTAGAAAGCTTAGGAGTTGTGCATGGAAGATGACCATAATAATAACCTGGCACTTGGATTCAGGGAAAGTTGGAAAATTTTCTTTTGTTGGTAATGGAGTCTGGAACTGGAAGTAATGGAAAGTTCACCAAAAACATTCAAGGATTTTAAAGTTTCAATTCGTAAAGGGCACTCGTAGGCAGATGTTGAAAAATCATTACATCGGAAAGTCGGGGTGTGGGTAGATTGCCACTGGAGCAACTGAAATTAAATTAAAAATTTTAATTGAATGGCGCCTAAGTACCTGTGATTTCTCAACTATCTGCTAAAAGAAGTACATAAAAATTAAGACTTTCCTAATAGATCCCGATGAAGTCTTCCTTTACCGGCGAGGAATACATTTCTAGAAAATGAACTTTCTTCATCCTGCTGCTTTTAGGAAGGTGAATACTGGTAAGACCAGCCTTGTAAGATGACCTTGCTAGGACAGTAACACCTGGAGCTCTTAAAACACTGTTGGTGGACGAAAAGTTGACCTTCCGTTACTTGGGCAGCAGTGGGAGATAATTCCCAGTCATCAGATAGGGCACCAAAGTGCTAGTTTGTCTATTTTTTTTATCACTGCAGACAACTGAAATAAATCTTAGATTTGAATGAGTCAATTTTGTATACAGGGTGTTACAAAAATGTACGGCCAAACTTTCAGGAAACATTCCTCACACACAAACAAAGAAAATATGTTATGTGGACATGTGTCCGGAAACGCTTACTTTCCATGTTAGAGCTCATTTTATTACTTCTCTTCAAATCACATTAAACATGGAATGGAAACACACAGCAACAGAACGTACCAGCGTGACTTCAAACACTTTGTTACAGGAAATGTTCAAAATGTCCTCCGTTAGCGAGGATACATGCATCCACCCTCCGTCGCATGGAATCCCTGATGCGCTGATGCAGCCCTGGAGAATGGCGTATTGTATCACAGCCGTCCACAATACGAGCACGAAGAGTCTCTACATTTGGTACCGGGGTTGCGTAGACACGGGCTTTCAAATGCCCCCATAAATGGAAGTAAAGAGGGTTGAGGTCAGGAGAGCGTACTAACATACTAACGAAACTAAAATGAGCTCTAACATGGAAAGTAAGCGTTTCCGGACACATGTCCACATAACATATTTTCTTTGTTTGTGTGTGAGGAATGTTTCCTGAAAGTTTGGCCGTACCTTTTTGTAACACCCTGTATTTTTATCTTTGAGAAAACTATATATAAAAGCACATACTACAACATTATCTCTTTTCGGTAATGAATCGGCTCCGCGACAAACAGAATAGTGCATTGGACAGCATCTTATATTTAATATCAAATGTGTTATCATCTTTTCCATTCACTGCGAATAATAGGAAACTGCGGAGCATGGTGGGTGAGCGGCAACGTTCTGGCGTCGCATTCGGGAGGACGTCGCTTCGAATCTCCGTCCGACCATCCAGATTTGGTTTTTTCATAGTTTCTCCAAATCACTCAAGGTGAATGCCGTAAAGGTTATTTCCAAGGCCATGACCGAAGTTTATTTCCTATCCTTGCCCCAACTTCTTTCCCGCCTCTAATGACCTCGACGTCGACGAGGCGTACAGCATGGAAAAAATGTCTTTTAGACACTTATAAATTGTATTAATTCGGAAGGTTAGTTCGCAATTAATAATTTTCTCTGACTAATGTCAAAGAGATGCAAATAATGTGGAGATATCGCTTAGAGCTATCACCCTCTGTCATCAGGACTAGTAATGTACGCTAAGACTAAGCTACAAGTACTTCGGAGTTACACGGCGCAATGGAGTAATTACCATCCCCGAATAGGAAACTAAATCAGAGTAGGGAACAGAATAGAAATAGTGTGTTGACAAACTCTTCAGTATACCCTATACCATAATAGTGGGTAGAAATTTCCGTCTTTTATCCAGATAGCTTCGGTGTCGCAAGGAGAGAAAAATCGTTTGAAAGCTAGGACAAAAGAAAGATATCAGATGTGACAAGTCTTGCTGTTTGTTCCCCGAATTAGTCTATTTGTCCTCTGATTTCCTCTGTACACCTTACGAATCGAAATCTGCGACACCGACACTTTCACTTGGAGACAAACATGGTCCCGTTGAACATTCAAGGGGGTTCCTGTTAATACGACAGCTATACTGAAAGTCATGAGCAACTCATTATAAACCAAGAAAATTTAAAAATGTAACTAAATGACAGCAGCGTCATAAATCACTCTCTGTACACGACGTGTTTTCTGATTGTGATGTTGTTTGCTGCTATCACGTGACCACAGGCACTATTTATAAAATGTCGGACAGCAATGTTTCGTTTCGATAACGTGCTGGTATTGAATTCCTTGTTAAATTGGAAAACCAGCTGTTCAATTTCACCTCAGTCTTTAACGTCCCTATGGACTATATTTATTTATGGCTTTACGCCTCGTCGACGGCGAGGTCATTACAGGCGAGATGGGACTGGAGACAGGGAACGGGAAGGAATTTGACCATGGCCCTTGTGAAGGAAGCATCCCGGCATTATCCTGGAGTGATTTGGGGAAACCATGAAAACCCAAATCCCGGACGGGGATTCGAACCGGCGTCATCCCGAATGCGAGGCCAGAGCGTTAACCGCTCACCCACAACGATCGGTGTGCCTATGGAGATATCTGTTTGTGCGCCAGAAGTATTATGGGATGGGTGAATCATTTCAAAGATGGGAATACGACTGTCCAACATGAGCCTCGTAGCGGGCATCCTGGAACTGCCTGCACGGAATACAACAAGGAAAGAGTTGATGCGATCATTAGAGAAGGCAGACGTATCGCTGTGAATGACATCGCTGAAAAACTTGCAGTAAGTTACAGGGCAATGAAGAAATAAACCAAAGCTTAGGTTACCGAAAAGTTTGTTTTTTTTTGCTTTCGGCAACTGAGCCATTCAGCTAGCTCAATGTGTTTTTTGATATTTCTTCCAGTGAATTAGTTTCTCCAGTACGTTTATGATTCCTAAGTATAGACAACACAGGACGGACAGAACATTCACACAGACACACAACACTTAAACATTCATGCCCGCGGCCGGATTCGAACCGGCGACCTTCGGCACGCGTCTAGCCCCTACGCTACCGAGGCCGGCAAAATCGAAAAGTTTGAAAAGAAGATTATCCTTCAACAGGATAATGCGCATCCGCATTCTGCTCAGGCTACTATGTACAAGATCAGGACATTTGGGTGGTATACTCTTCCACATCCTCCCTACAGTCCCGTCTTGGTAACCCCCCAACTACCATCTTTTCATTTCTGTTAAGGAAGAGATGCGATGCCAACGATAAGAGACGCCGGTGGATACTCAGCAAGCAGTGCTGCAGTGTTTGTGGTCTGCTAGAAGAGAGTTCTGTTGTAAGCGTATTTTCAAACTTGCAGAATGATGGGAAAAAAATTTGTGCAAAAAAATTGGAGACTATGTTGAAAAGTGAAAGAAAAGTCTGTAGATTAAGTTGATGTACTTGGTTTGGATTAAAAATAAAAAAAATTCTAGAAAATGTTGCTTACGACTTTCAGTACGACCCTCGTAGAATCTCAATAGTTTACATTTATAAATAGTGCCAGGGATCTGCGTGGAAGTTCGTGAGGTTTCATAAAAGCAGATAGCCCTAATCAGATCAATCCCTTGTATCAGAGGCACAAGGTGACTTCCAGTAAAGTGATAGAGCTGGAGCTGGTGGAGTCGGTCCGGGCTGTGGACGGAAGCGGCCGATTTTCTGTTCCGGGACGTGACTGGGCGAGCACTCTACCAGACCGTGACTACTCAACCGACTGGCAACGGCGTCCTGGCTCCACCAACACCAAGAGAGCATTGCTCGAAGACATGTGAGCACGGACAGGCAGTCTGTTTTTATTTCTGTAAATCATTTACGGCTCATCGACGTCCAGAAGTCACTAAATCCGGGAGGGAAGAAACTGGAAGGAATTCGGCCATGGTCTTTTGAGGGAACCATTCAAGCATTTGACCTGAAGTTATTTTAGGAAACCACGGAAAAATGAAATCGCATTCACACCCATCAATTACCCACTCTCTGGGCCCGGGATTCAAGGTTAGATTCCTGACTGGCCATTAAGATTAGCTTTTCACATAGTTGTACGAACTCGCTTCAGACGAATGCTGGGGAAGTTCGTTCATAACAGCGAAAGGTTATTTTATTCTCGTAGAAGAACATGTGAGATGTTTCCATCCACAGAGGAGAGATTAACGATGAACTACTTTCAACCTTCTTCAGGATTACTACGCTGTATTATGAGTCACGTGACATACAATAGCTTCGTTCGAGATCAGAATATTGTGGACTCTAGCAGGTGTGAATGTAGTGACGAGAGATCGAGAATGTAACAGCCGGTGTAAGAGACGCCAACTAGCTCGGCTGCTAGTGAGTAGAATAATCGACATACTTCGTCACGAGCGTTTGTGGCATTTATTGGACGAGACAGCCGATCTTCACTCAAAATTCTGGAAGTTAAAATTCTTACAGAGGAATATGCCGATCGAAATCAGAAAAGGCCTTAGATAGCAGAAGAAGACAACACAATTACAACTTTTGAAATAAATTTTGCCAATTCCAGAACTGAAGATGTTGAAACTGGAAGCCTAACTTCCACAACACCAGAGGGTTCAGAGTGATCCTACGACAACGACCTACATCAGTCATCGGAGGAACTTCAGTGTGCTCCGGAGAGGTCGTCCTCTGAGCGAAAGCTGCGGCCATCTTGGTATTCCAGGAGGTCAACTCTTGATGGCCTGGGCGGTTCACTGATCTGCCAGTTCCGAAGGATCGCACCTTAGCAGTGCAATCGACAATGCGAAAGAACAAACTGTATCGCAATATATAATTGCGATTGTAACAATTCGTGACGGTAATAGTAATATTAATAGAGGTAGTTTTTGCTTTTGGCTTTACGCCTTATCGACGTCAGTGTCATTAGTGGGAAGAAAGGACGGTTGGGGGAGGGAGGGAGACAAGGAATGGGAAAGTATTTGTTAATTGCCTTTTGAAGGGAACATCCCGACATTCACCTGAAGTGACTTCTGGAAGCCATGGAATATCTGGATGACTGGATGGGGATTTTCACTCGCGTCTTCCCGAATGCGGGGCCATAGTAGTGGTAGTACCCTTTCGCTAATAATAGTAGAAATAGCAGTAGTACAGTAGTTCTGGCATCGAAATTGAAATTAAATTATGCTGCATTAATTCTTCTTAAAGCTAATACACAGACGGAAAAAAAAATCCCAACACCAAGAAAAAATTATTGTAGAGTAATGAAATTTGGACAATGCATTTGTCAAGTTAACATGTTTAATTGATTAAATTTTCAAGATCACAGGTTAATTTAAGCTCAAGAAAATGCATTTCAAATGTGAAATACTGTTAAATTAATAGCCGGTGTAACCTCCAGAATTTTGAATGCAAGCCTGCAAACGTGAATGCATTGTGTCATACAGGTTTCGAATGTCACTTTGTGGTATGGAGTTCCATGCTTGTTGTACTTGTGCTGTCAATACTGGGACGGTCAGTGCTGGCTGTGGATGATGCTGGAGTTGTCGTCCAATGATATCCCATACGTGTTCAATTGGAGACAGATCTGGTGATCTCGCAGGCCAAGGTAACATGTCGACACTCTGTAGAGCACGTTGCGAGACAACAGCGGTATGAGGGCGAGCGTTACCCTGTTGAAAAACTCCCCCTTGAATGCTGTTCATGAATGGCAGCACTACAGGTTGAATTACCAGACTGACGTACAAATTTGCAGTCAGTGTGTTTGGTATAACCACAAGAGTGCTCCTGCTGTCATAGGAAATTGCTCCCCAGACCATGACTCCAGGTGTAGGTCCAGTGTGTCTAGGCCGCAGACAGTTTGGTTGCAGGCGTTCCCCTGGCCTCCTTCTGACCAACACTGGAGATCTGTTGTGTTTTCTGATGAAAGCAGGTTCTGCCTTGGTGCCAGTGATGGCCGAGTGTTGGTCAGAAGGAGGCCAGGGGAACGCCTGCAACCAAACTGTCTGCGGCCTAGACACACTGGACCTACACCTGGAGTCATGGTCTGGGGAGCAATTTGCTATGACAGCAGGAGCACTCTTGTGGTTATACCAAACACACTGACTGCAAATTTGTACGTCAGTCTGGTAATTCAACCTGTAGTGCTGCCATTCATGAATAGCATTCAAGGGGGAGTTTTTCAACAGGATAACGCTCGCCCTCATACCGCTGTTGTCTCGCAACGTTCTCTACAGAGTGTCGACATGTTACCTTGGCCTGCGAGATCACCAGATCTGTCTCCAATTGAACACGTATGGGATATCATTGGACGACAACTCCAGCATCATCCACAGCCAGCACTGACCGTCCCAGTATTGACAGCACAAGTACAACAAGCATGGAACTCCATACCACAAAGTGACATTCGAAACCTGTATGACACAATGCATTCACGTTTGCAGGCTTGCATTCAAAATTCTGGAGGTTACACCGGCTATTAATTTAACAGTATTTCACATTTGAAATGCATTTTCTTGAGCTTAAATTAACCTGTGATCTTGAAAATTTAATCAATTAAACATGTTAACTTGACAAATGCATTGTCCAAATTTCATTACTCTACAATAATTTTTTCTTGGTGTTGGGATTTTTTTTTTCCGTCTGTGTACGTTTGGTACATAAGATGTAAGTATATATGCATGTAAAATAATGTAAATAAGGGACAAATTAAATTCTGGGTGCTGGGGTATGTGTTACATAGGAAAATAAATAAAGATAAATAATTTCTTTCCGTTTGTTGCCAGTAGGCCTACAGTGAATGATAAACATGACAGTGAAAGTGCGATGTTTGGAAACGTATTGCAAACTGTCGGTTGGAAAAGTATATAAATAATTAGCCTTGGCAATGTAAAGTCTGGCACGCTAGCCTACCATTGTAAAGGTCGTCGATTCGAAATCGGTCGAGGCCTGGGCGATTTTAATTGAATGTTGTGTTCCTCTTGAGCTGTCCACAACTTACATCAAAGTACTATTGCTGATTAAAATCTATTTACATGACGAAAGATATAATAACATACCACAATAGCTACCAGAAAGGGTGAATGGCATTTTTTTTTTTTTTTTATCTGTGTAGCAAATTTCAGCTTTCTACGGCTACGGGAAGTGCCTTAGAGTTTTGATGATCATAAGTCAGTTAATGAGTGAGTGAGAGACAAAATCGCTGAAGTTTGCATCTGAAAAACATCCAAACTAAGAACAGTCACAAAATAAAATTTAGTACGTTTTCTGAGATTGCTGATATCGATGCACAACAGAAATCTGAGACATGTAGCATAAATACGACCGAAGAAATTGAGGTTCAAAAATGGCCCAAATCTCTTCGAGAAAAGGGTAGGCAGTGCCGCCATTGACTCGACTGCCGTGCACTCAAATAAAGTAATGTCGGGCGCCATGGAAAATGTTTCCAAATAAATAGAACAATCAACTTTCTATATAATATCCATATATGAACACAATTGACTTCAGTGCTTTACAGCTTACGGTATAAATACCGGGGAGTTAAAATTATAATGCACTGGTTCCCACCAACCTATAAAAAATCTGCAATTATTTCTTAAAATAAATACAGCTGTTTCAGCAGTGTGAATGTATTTGACTACCAAGTCAGATACTATTTCTAGCACAAGTGTTAAGTAGTAACACTTGCTGTTTGTTTCTGAGTCATTCAAACTCTTCGGCTGGACATTGTAAGTCTCTAGCCACTTACTATCACTGTAACATTTCCATTTGACCCAAAAAACTGGCACACCGTAGATTCCGATCCACTAAAGTTGCTTCCGAACCAGTTTGGCTGGAATTTCTTGTTTCCTGAGAATGTCGCACCTCCTGTTCCTCAGCTCTGATTGCTATGAATCATCCGGATTCGACTTCATAAACAATCCAATCAGATATTTCAATCACAATATATGTTATTTGCTTTAGTAACTGTATTCTCTTATAGAAATATGGTCTTAAATTCTCTATTTTTCTGCAGTCAGCTACCCTTTCTTCTTGTACTGATGGAAGTTTGAAAAATAAGTATATTACGAGGGTGAGTCGAATGAAAACCTTAAATATATTTTTTAATATTATTTATTGTGCAGAAGTGGTACAAAGCTGTATCACTTTTCAACATAATCTCCCCCACGCTCAATGTAAGTCCTCCAGCGCTTACAAAGTGCATAAATTCCTTTAGAAAAAAATTCTTTTGGTAGTCCGCGCAACCACTCATGCACCGCGTGGCGTACCTCTTCATCAGAACGGAACTTCTTTCCTCCCATTGCTTCTTTGAGTGGTCCAAACATATGGAAATCACTTGCGGCAAGGTCTGGTGAGTAAGGTGGATGAGGAAGACATTCAAAATGTAGGTCTGTGACTGTTGCAATTGTTGTACGGGCAGTGTGGGGCCTTGCATTGTCATGTTACAAAAGGACACCTGATGACAGCAATCAACGTCGCTTTGATTTGATTGCAGGCCGAAGATGATTTTTTAGGAGATCTGTGTATGATGCACTGGTGACAGTGGTCCCTCTAGGCCCTCTAGGCATGTAATGCTCCAAAATGACGCCTTTTTCGTGCCAAAAGAGAGTCAGCTTAACCTTCCCTGCTGATGGTTCTGTTCGAAACTTCTTTCGTTTTGGTGATGAGGAATGGCGCCATTCCTTGCTCACTCTCTTCGTTTCCGGTTGGTGGAAGTGAACACAGCTTTCGTCCCCAGTAACGATTCTTGCAAGGAAGCCATCACCTTCTCGTTCAAAGCGCCGAAGAAGTTCTTCACAAGCATCAACACGTCGTTCTCTCATTTCAGAAGTCAGCTGCCGTGGCACCCATCTTGCAGACACTTTGTGAAACTGGAGCACATCATGCACAATGTGGTGTGCTGAACCATGACTAATCTTTAAACATGCTGCAATTTCATTCAGTGTCACTCGGCGGTTTTTCATCACTATGGCTTCAACTGCTGCAATGTTCTGTTGAGTCACAACTCGCTGTGCCTGACCTGGACGAGGAGCATCTTCCACTGAAGTCACACCATTTGCGAACTTCCTACTCCATTCGTAGACTAGCTGCTGTGACAAACATGCATCACCGTACTGAACCTTCATTCTTCTATGAATTTCAATAGGTTTCACACCTTCACTATTCAAAAACTGAATAACAGAACGCTGTTCTTCCCTGGTGCAAGTCTCAAGTGGGGCAGCCATCTTTATACTGATACTGCGACGGTATTGTGCATCTGCACTATGGGACCGTGCACAAACTACGTGGCTCGGGCCAGAGGGGGTAGGGGTTGGGTGGAAGGTACGCTGGGCTACGTGGGGGGAGGGGGGGTTCCGAGCCAGGCCACGTAGCTTTCCTTTCATAACATTTTTCATAGTTAAAATGAGGAACAGAACTCTCAATAGCATGTGTACATTTTATTTCCCTCAGTTAATTATATCCGCAAGTAATTTACAATAGTCTGACAAGAGAAAACAGTACAAAATGTCTTCTGGAATCAAAAAGAAAAAAAGCTACGTGCTACGTGGGATGGGGGGGGGGGGGGGGTTCACAGGAGGGCAAAAATGGAGCTACGTGGTTTATGCACGCTCCCTATGCTGCCACCTACAGGCCATTGTGCACTCTGCTTGTAGCACGCTTACCAACTTACAGGATAACGGCGCGAAATTTCGATTTTTTATTACAAATTTAAGGTTTTCATTTGACTCACCCTCGTATTAGTGTAAGTCAAATTTTTATTTATTTCAGATCTTCACCGTAAGTGAGGATACTATTTTCATTTGGTGGGATTTCACTAAAAATGAAGACAATTTTGAATAAACATACATACCTCACTATCTGTAACCAGGACGTCCTAGTTTGGTACCGTAAGTGAGGATACTATTTTCATTTGGATTTCACTAAAAAATGAAGACAATTTTGAATAAACATACATACCTCACTATCTGTAACCAGGACGTCCTAGTTTGGTACCGTAAGTGAGGACACTATTTTCATTTGGATTTCACTAAAAAATGAAGACAATTTTGAATAAACATACATACCTCACTATCTGTAACCAGTTTGGTTATTTCAATATTATTTTTCGATTTACTCATTAGGATTGTTTCTTTATCTTTATTTCATCTGATGTTGTAATTGTAGTTAACACATTTTCAGTAATTGCTTCTTCAATGTTTTGATTATCGACGTTACAGAAATTGAGAGAGCCTGAATTCGCGTATTTCTCGAAGGTTCTCACAACGTTGCTATAGTTCATATAGGATAGTTTTTATTGTATAAGCACCTTGTCTGAAGTTCCATTGTTTTCATCCTTAGGAGGAAACAATTCAATATTCATTCAGTGCTCTCTTTCGGAACATAAAGTTAACGATCATTAAAGTCAGTAGCAATTCGTTTTTTTACAGAAATGATATGTCCTTAGGTAGCTATCGATCTGGCTGACGTCAGACGAATATAAACCAAGTGAACTCTGCCGACATTGAAATAATCTGCCGTCACTTCAAATCACTCAGGTAAGAAGTTAAGATAAAGAGTTTCTTATGGCAACGTGTAACAGGATACGCACTAATCAGTGGCACTAGATTACTGTAATCGGGTAGCCCAGATACCACGTTAACGGAGATGACAAGTTATTTTTCTGATGATAAAGAGTAGCAAGGATCTTTATGGTCAACGAATCAGCTGCTTTTTTAAAGCAGCTACAACAGGTTTTCAAGGCTCGTAGAGGAAAGCGATGCAAGTGAGATTAACATCTCTGGAATCAGTTACAAACGCAACGAGATTATCTCTGGTCGACTAGCTAGGACATTTCAGGTCCGTGTTGACATCATTTCGTGAATTTTGATAGCTAGAATTAAAAAATTCTGGTATATCTTGACACAGTGATAAAACACAGAGGAGGAATATTTTTATATTTTTGCCTTTGATGTTTCATTACTATAATTTGAAAAAAATAGCAATTCAGAATGTTAATTTTAATTCAATAGCGAAAATGGACTATGAATGCTATTTTGGAACTACTAGAAACTCACTACTACTGAAAATTTTCATGAAAGTATTTTTACGTTGTTGAAGTTCACGCATAACAACCCAACTGCACAAAGAAGTAAAATAGTTTGTGGTGCCAAGAAGAAAAGATTATAAATTATCTGTTTTAAAAATTGAATAAAATATTGTATCTATGTCAAATTTACTTATAAAAATTACTTACAGTAAATTTTCTAAATTAAAATAAAAAATACTATTTAATCACTTCTCTTAATTTAAAATCCTTTTATTTAAAATTTAGTTACAAATGTTCTGATTTCGTGCTTAACAACGAATCTCAATTTGCTGAGTTCGAATATTAGTCAGTGTGAAACTACCAGCAAGACAGTAAATAAACAAGTATTTTGTTCAAATAAATATTAATGTGGGTAAAAAATAAGTGAATTTCAAACAAGCTGACAAATCAGCTGTCATGTAAACGAATCACACACTTAGGGTATTTAAAAAATGGGGAAAAATAAATAAAATGCGTTTAAATATTAATCAAACAGAGGTTAGTATTGGGATTTTGAAAATTTTTATTGTATGAGTTATCTAGCAAAAGTATTAAAGACTGCAACAATGAATCAGGGAGTAAATTTAAGGAAAAAGGATAAAGGGGAATATCGGTGGAGGTGTTTTAAGTTTATGACATTGAAGAATGAGAAGTCATTGAGCATAAACAAGGATTGGTATATTGAGGGAAGAATTGAATTTATCAAAAGACCTACATAGAAATAGAAGTAAATTGAACACGGAACTATGTTGGAATTAAAAAGTTAGGGAAATATGCAGATGGTTTAGGGTTGATCAGAGTTTAGTTACGTTAAAGTAATCGCTATTTATTTTCAGCTGTGTTTTATTTGATTGTTCACTTTGTACCTTTCTTGAATTATTTATTTTCATTTTATACGATTTCGCTTATTCAATAATCGGATTTTTTACTTTAAAATTTTAATATCATTTCATCAATTAAATACTTTTAGTTTAAAAATGCGTTGCCGCAACCACGAGGCAACGTTAAGCCAATGAATTAAAGATAAATTTGATTTATTGGTACATTTTCTGAAAGAATCAGAGGAGTAATAAATTATTTCGCTAGGGATGTTTTACATACAGAAAGTTTGGTGGAGGTCCTGTGAAAGATCTTGTTTTGTTTATATTCGAAGAAAGTTTTTGGAATCTTTGTTGCTAACTGTGGGATCTAAGGAAGTTGCCGTCATTTCAGTAATAATTAATAAAAAGTGCAGATAAGATCCCATCCTGGAGGATGCGGATTCAAATCCCTTTCGGCCATCCAAATTTCGATTTTACATGGCTTCCCGAAATCAATGCAGGTGAATGGCAGGATGGTTCCTTCAAAAAGTCATGGCCGAATGCTTTCCCGTTCCTTATCTCGAATCATTTTCCATGTCTAATTACCGTGGTGACGGTTGTATAGCCATAAAAAATCTAAGAAGATTCTGATCCCAGTTGCATTCCAGAAGATGGCAAACACTTACAAAAAATTCAGTCGGCCTTTGGCAAGTAGTTTCTCTCTCCCAACGAGATCTAAGATGTTAGAAAACGTCTTCTAACTTATTCTTCTATGTGCATCTTAAAGAACCAGAAAGCCAGTGTACACAAAATTCGTTTATGATTCAAGCTACAAAGAAATAAAGTAGGAATTGTTTTGTTTATTCATTGTATTTATGCTTCAGATGCTGCCCACTATGCCTGAAGGTTGCATTTCATCATGTGTTCGCCATTTGCCGCATTAACTGCTGTTATCTAAAAAAAATTTCCGATAATTAAGTAAGCATCTGTTATTTTTGCTGCGGTAATAGTTCTTAGCTATAATAGCGCATTAAAGTATCTTGTGATTTTATGGTAAAATAATAGGCGGTAAACAGGATTTCGTAAACAGAATTTCGTAAACTAATGACAAATGGAAGATATGAAATTCTGTCGAGTGAATGGAACCATAGTCTCCAGATCAGTCACCACCCAATAATGCTTCTAATTATATTCGAAGTGATTTTAATTACTGTTAAAAAATTAAAAGTGCCTGCCATCCCCAATGTCTGAGCTTAGGTAGTTCCGGCTTTTATTATCAAACCTTTGAACTTCCCTAGAAATTTAAGTGTGGACGTTTTTCTTTAACTTCCGGAGTTATTTTATTGTTGATTCAAGCCCACTAGGGAGCGCTTATGACCAGCTTGTAGTGTTCCATTCGGTATGCCTCGGGATTTACTACTTTAGAAACAATTTTATTAATTATCAAAAAATAAATGATTATGGGTGGGGTTCTCATCCGAAGTGGTCCTTCACATTAGTACAAGTGAAACGTAATATATTCAAAAGGAACATATTGATTTTATTGGTCTTTATACATAGAAAGCAAACTTTATTTGACGAAACAATTACTTGAATGGATAAATCGTTGTTCCCACTCAGGTAACGGAATTTACAGTTCATAGGTTCTTTAATATTGGAGCTCGTTGTGGTCACTCTGTAGATGATTGCGTACGTAGGAGTTACCGTAATGTTGAGCAGCGCAGTCCACGGGAAGAGTGGTGTCAGCGACACGCGAGGAAAGCTGTGTAGAGACGATCGTGCGTGTTTTCGCCAGGCTCCAGGTAGTCTCGTCAGCTGAGCCAAGGGTGGGCCTGACGTCTGGTCTCTAGGGAGCGTGCACAAACTACATGGCTAGGTACAGGGGGGGGGGGAGGGGGGGTTCCGAGTCAGGCCACGTAGCTTTCTTTTCATAATATTTTTCACAGTTAAAATGAGGTACAGAACACACAACAGCATGTGGATATTTTTTGCCCTCAGTTAATTATTTCTGTATGTAATTTAAATTAGTCTGACAAGAGAAAACAGTACAAAATGTCTTCTGTGCGACGTGCTACGTGGGAGGGGGAGGAGGGGTAGGGGGAGGGGGATGGGGGGAGGGGGAGGGGGTAAAAGCCACGTATGGCTACGTGGGGGGGAGGGGGTTTCATAGAAGGCCAAAATGGAGCTACGTGGTTTATGCACGCTCCCCTATCATCTCAAACAGCCGCGCTGTCGGTCTCCCAGCAGGCCCTCAGCACTAACCGAGCGAAGATGGCTCGCCCCCTCTTGCCGCGCCGAAACCAGAGTCCAGCATCTCTTGTGTCCAGTCTCCGCCGGTCTTAAATCAAGTGTGGGTCTCCGTCCATTCTCCACTCACTCGTCACCTCGTCACCTTCCCTCATCTCCGATTGGTCGAACATATAACAAGCATAAACAATTTGTTAGCAACCCGCGGAAAGAATTCAATTGGCTGGGCATAACCCCACCGCCAGCATCAGTTTCTTGGTGGATCATCCCCCTCCATATAGCCATTCTGTCTTCTGATTGGGTTGCACTTCCTACGTATAAACAGTTTATTGTTAATTAATGTTTCTTTGCCAGCGACGTCTGCAAAGCGTCTTACAGCTCAGGTCCACAATTTATTGGGGTTTTGAAAGAAGTCTTTCATTCGTCGAACATCCAGACAGACTAACTCGAAACGTCACAGTGTGTCCATTGTTTTAAGCAAACCCGCACTATATCCGAGAGCCTCTCCATCATTTCAGTAAATTAATGACCAAAACATTAGGGAACACAAGGGAAGTCTGTTCCTTTGAACGTCAACCAGACCTCGTTAAATTACCTTCTTTATTACGCACTCTCTTGTCGACGGAATTACAACCATTATCCTTTCTAACATTTGACAAGTAATAATATTAAATATTCCTTACAATAACCTTGTCGGTCGAGAACCACATTCAAATCAAACGAAATTATGGAAATTAAATACAGTATGGCAATAAAACGATTGAATCTAACAACAACATTTCTTGCTACTGATGAACAATGAGATTTACAGAATGGGACATCTCAAGCTCTTTCTGGATGCTCGCTTTTGTTTCTAATATACATTGAGCAAAGCTAACAATTTCTTTCCTATGAGATAGGTTTCAGAGATTTAGTAAGTTTTGATCGAGAAGATCAGGAATCAACCATATTATAAAATATGGAGCTATCTGCAACATCAGTATCGGAAACCCCAGCGGAATCCAAGAGTTTTTGTACCTCATTGGGCCGCAAGCTTCCAGTCTTATAGCTTTTGACAAGTGAAATCTTCTTGGTAAACCTTTTGGTGTCCGTAAAACTTCAGGGGCCTATGTCGCATGCTGGTGTTAGCCGTTTCCAACAGGTGGTACAGTTCGAAGTTCGCTTTCGGTCGGTAGGTTCCATGCGGGAGCACTTTTGGCTCATGATTTTTCCTTAGGGTACGTCTTTCGTCTTCCACAGTATTAACAGTGTTCGAAACTGTAAGATCAAAGTTTTTCACAGCGCGTAAAAGAGCCACACTTCTGGGGGATTCTACGATAGCCGTGGCACCGCAATTTGATGATGGATTGTTAAGTAACTCGACGAGACAAATCGAAAATAAAGAATAAGTTTTTTTTAATTTATCGCTTAGTTCTCGAGATATTATATCTCAAAAGTGAGGAGGGTATGGTGAGATCCGGTCTGGACCAGAAAAAAAAATTCACTAAAAATCTACATGGTGAAAATGCACTATATGTGTTTTATTTTCTTCCTAGTGGTTGTTGTTATCTTGAAATACGGCCTGGACCAGAAGAAACACAAGGAAATATACCTATAACTTTTTTTTAACATGCAGTATCTCGAAAACCAAGCGAGATATCAAAAAGTTTATTCTTCATTTTCGATTTGTTTCGTCGAGTTCTAGAAGAATTAATCATCAGATTGTGGCGCCACAACGGTAGAACTGCCCACTTGTGGATGTTTCGAAGGCGTTTGACTCAGCCCTCATTTTCAACCATACATGTCACTGAATAACTGTTTGTTTACGCGCTGCCGCGGAAACGATGGAAGATTTTGATAGAACATCTGATTCTTTAAGTAGCGGGGAGATTGGTTAGCAACTCAATGCGGCCTGGAACCCTGCTATACAAATGGTGAAACAGCTTCGTCTCGGCAATGAACAGAAGAGTGGGTGACGTCATCACGCTGTGTTGGATATTGTCTTCCACCGTTTCCGCGGCAGCACGTAAACAAACAGTATTTAGCAAACATCAATGGTTGAAAATGAGATAGACGCCTTCCAAACGTCCGACAAGTGTGACTATTTCACGCGGCTGGAAGCCCAAGAAGTGTTTATTTAGTGTTCGGAACTGTTAACATTAGAGTGTCGATTATGTTGTAGATGGGGGATAAATAAGGTAGAGTATGAGTTAAGGCGCGTTCCCACGATCCCTTATAACGAAGGCGAGACGGGACGGGACGGGACGAATACTCAACCACACGCCATGGGAACAGGGCCGCCTCTGCTAGCGGAGACGAGACGCAACTACCCACTCTGAGTCGGTAAACATCACAGGCGTGTGTAGCGGTGCGCTGTTGCTATCGGTTTGCAGCAGCGGTGCGCACCCCTTCTGTTGCTGTAAAGTGCTCTGTGGAAAACGACACTAGGCAACGTGGTGCGGAGATGGCGGCGAGGTAAGCTAGGACTAACCTGCGGCCCGCGGTCGTCCTTACACTTCGGCTAATGAGGTCCTGTCCCGTCTCCCCTTCGTTACAAGGGATCGTAGGAACGCGCCTTTACAGTGTCGGCGTTTACAATGCTATTATTCCAAAATACACAAAGGAGCCGCCAAATTTAAAGTCCCTATTCAGCCAACGTTTAACTATTAACGTTGACTTATGCCCTCCTTCTATACATACAATCCAGAACTTTCGAATTATCGCAGGACATCGTTAGACAGTTTTTAATTAGAAATCTTGTACTTCCACCATTCCATTCCCTGATGGCGAATGGCATATGATCGATGAGAATTCGTTCAATCACAGAAACTCGGAACAGTGGTGTCTTAGTGAGGGATGTTTTACCTACTGGTTACTCCGTGTCGGACGTCATTGATGTTTTCTGTCGCCGTTGGTGGTGACCTTGAAGGCTGCAGGTTTGGAGCGGACACCCACCTGCGGGTCTTCCCGTGTCGTCTTACAGGCCGTGTCCGGTGTCCAGCTACCAAATTGTCGCCCCCACACTGGCAGCATGCATACTATCACAGCCTGCGAAGGTGCGATCTACTATCAAACCGATTCACTAACAACATAATGCCGGTCTCGGTAGCGTAAGGACTACAGCACTCGTTCCACGTACCGACGGTCACCGGTTCGAGTCCGGCCGAGGGCATGGGTGTTTAGGTTAAGTGTGTGTGTGTGTGCGTATGCGCGCCCTGTGTTGTCCTGCGATTGAATGTTCATATGAAATACAGAAAGATTCATTGACATAAAACTGGCGATACATAAAATACATTGAGAGCTGGCTGAGTGCCTGTAAGGCCGGCTGCCAATAAATAAATAAAAGTATTATATGGCTACAACTTAAACACGAGCCGTTGTTCGTTGGCCACAGCACAAATACTGCCTTACAGCAAAATCAGGACATTATAAAGCGTTATGTATAAATATATACTACTATTATAAATGCTAATGTAACTCTGTCTCTCTGTTTGTTTATTACGTTTTCACGACTAAACGGCTAAATTGATCTTGATGAAATTTGACGAAAATACTGTTAGGAAAGCCATAAGATGATTTTTTTGGGATAAATAACGCATTTTTCTATGAAGTTTTGAAAACTAAACGAACAGTGACTGACAGACGGATATGGTGTGTAACTCTTTATAAGGCTTTGTTTCTCTTGCAGTCAGTTTGTCTGTGATCTGTTCTACATGTACAAAAACAACTGATTATATGGTTTTGCTCTGCATCAGACCATTATTGTTATTATTATGCGGTCATGTCTCTCGACTGGTTTGATGCAGTCCTCCATCTTAAGAGGATTACATACCCTCGGGATACCCTTACGGTCTTTAATGCAGTGACTCCCGTTGCCTTCTGAATCCCCATGCCATTGATCATTTCCTATTCGTCCACTTTTAGGGGTCGTTTCAAACCCCAAGGGCAAGAGGGTGCACCAGACCATTATTTTGTGCTTATCTCAAAGTTTTTGGCATGAATAAATTTTGTCTTCTTTTTCTTTTAAATGTCTCGCAGACGTGGGGCGTAGCTTTAACAGAGCTCGAAAAGCTAAAGTTATTAGAGCCCAAGAGTCTGGTGTTCATGCACAAGACCAAGGAGTAAGACAAGGTGCCCTCCCCCCACCCTATAGCCCCGACCTAGCTCCCTCAGACTTAACACTTGTTTGTAGGGTCGGCGCTAGGATTTTGGGGCACGGGGTAACTAATTGGGGGCTCTACAACTTGTCGAGCGGGTGGTCTCTGAACCCTACAGCCGGTGATCGGGCCCCCCATGAGCCGGGCGGGTCCGGGTACATCTGACCCGTTTCCCCCCCCCCCCCCTTGACACCGGCCCTGCTTGTTTGGTCCACTGAAGAATGCTATTCGGGGATACATTTTGAGGATGACGGAGAGGTGATTCGCACAGTGAAGAAATGGCTTCGTGAACAGCACAAGGAGTGGTACTGCCAGGGCATACACGCTCTTGTGTATCGCTGGAGGAAGGCCATGGAACGGGAGGGATGTTACGTGGACAATTAGGGAGTGTAGAAAAAATGTCATTCTTTCTTGTGGATAAGTTTCAAGGTGTTCAATGAATAATTATTGATGAAAAAAATATGGTGCATTAGTTGCTGGGCCTCCGTCGTAGTAAACGTGCAGTTGGTAGTTCTGAAAGAATTACACTTCGTAACAAACGGGTATTTACAGCAAGAAGGAGAAGTGTGCAACAAAACGTGAAAATGGAAGGTAATTCATCAAATTATATGCCGGCATCAAGGATCTTCAGGAATATTGGTCACGAGAATTGATACAGGCAATATACGTATTTCTTCATGTATTTCGTTGATCAAGTGACTCGAAAATTGAAGGACTTGGGCACTATTGATTGTTTCAAGACTGATATTATTAGTAGGAACTGCAGAAGAGAGAAATAGATTTGTTTCTCTTGATTCCAGTTAATTGAGTTCTGATATCGATATGAACAATTAGCATGGAAGGGTTGCTGAGAAAAGGCTTGGAGATAGACTGAAGGTGATGTTTTTGGAAAACTACTTGTTTGTCTAAATTAAGGGAAGACCAGGAACATGAAAGACAATCCCTGAGGACTAAATACTACTGGATTTAAGCGTAAGAGATCTCTGTGACTTTCCTCTACCTGCTATAGTCTTAAAAGACATGCCAAAAGATAGAACGGTGGCTCTATTTAAAACAGACGTTGCACAGTTATTGTTATTCAATGACAATTAATGCGCGTACAGTATGAAAATTAAAAATAAATATACTAACTCTGATGTAGTGTCAAGGATACAATTAGTTTATCTGCTTGCCTTGAGAGTTCCAAAATTGTGCAATGACAAATTAGTCCTAGATGATGACACATTTTGACATTCCATGTAAATAACTAGAAAAACATCAACGGAAAGACAGTTGCTAAACTATTCACTACTAACATGTAAACTAATAACAATGCCAGTTCGTTAACTCAATCGAGAAACTTGGAAATATGAATTTAATTTTATTTACAATTTGAAATTAACCTCTAATTAATTAAATCAATGCCGAAGTTGGTACCACTGCCTAGTGCACTAATTAGTTGCAGTTGTAAAGCAACCAGATGAACCGACATTTCTTTGAAGTGCACTTAACGGCGAAAGAAAAGAGATTAGTGTCACACTTAGAGTCTGCCGAAAACAATCTGGTACTTCATTTCAAGAATAAGGGAATGATAAAATTTTATTTTGTAGACAAGGGAGACAGGGATTGTGATAAATTACCAGTGAATCTATTGAACAATTTACCAAACACACTGAAAAATTTAAAATTCGTAAAGGCAAAAAATAGGGGGGGAAGGAAATATAATCTCTGTCTTCCTCTGCAGTTCTTACCTTCGACTTTTCCCTCCACTAACAAATTAACCAATCCATCATGTCTCAACATATGACCTACCAGCCTGTCTCTTCCTTCTGCAAGACTCTTCCACAAACTTCTTTCTTCACCCATCATTTACAAAACAGGATCATTTCGTACTTTATCTATCCGCTTAATTTTCAGCATCCTTCTATAGCATCAGATTTCAAATGCTTCAATATTCTTTCTTTCCGGTATTCCTTAAGTCCGTGCTTCGTTACCATAAAGTGCTGTGCTCCATACAGAAAGTTTTAAAAAGTTTTTTTTAGTCCTAGAGCAATATTTGAAACTGAAAGTTTTGTCTTTTTCAAGAAGATTCATTTTGGCAGTGCTGTTCTGCTTTTAACATCATTCCTGCTTCGGCTATAGGTTGTAACTTTACTGCATACAATCCTATGTTTATTTTTAAAGTACTATTATTGATGTTATTCTGCTTTTAACATCATTCCTGCTTCGGCTATCGATTGTAACTTTATACATACAATCCTATTTTTATATTTAATCTACTATTATTGGTGTTATTTCTTCTACATTTCATCACTTTTTTAGTGCTTTGGTTTATACAGGGCGTTCGCCGGGAAACGCAACCCACTGTTAGCGCTACAAGGAAGAAACTGCTCCCGGCGAGCGAGCGATCAGCTTCCGGCATTGTTCGACCGTCGGCCGCGGACTATTTCACAATAATTACGCTTCATAAACTTGTATGTGCTAAGCATTTAAATGTGTCGTAATTCATTAGCTTACCTTATAAAAGATGCTGGAAGTGTTGACCCTCTTGTGTAATGCACATTTCACATCTTCTGAACATATTTCGAGACACACGCTGGATTTCACCTTTGTCAATGGACATTATTACTTGATAGATTTTTTCCTCAAGTTCTTCCAATGTGTGAGGATTTCCTTCGTACACCTTACCCTTAAGTTTACCCCAAAGGTAGAAGTCACAAGGGTTTAAATCCGGTGATCTGGCGGGCCACAACCCACGGCTGATTACACGATCATAAAACACTTCGTCAAGTGCAGCAAGCGAATTTCTAGCGGTGTGAGCTGTCGCCCCATCCTGTTGAAAATAGCCGTACAATTTTTCTTCTTCAGTAAGTTTCTCGAAAAACGGTTTCACAATATTTTCGATATATCTTGCGGAAGTAAGAGTTTCACGGAAGAAAATTGGACCTATGATTCTCGAAGCACTAATCGCACACCAAACACCCACTTTTAAGTCATGCAATGGCAGTTGGAGTAGAGTATTTGGTTTTTCTGAACTCCAGTGTCGACTGTTTTGAGCGTTAACATAACCACTCAGATGAAACCAGGCCTCATCAGAGAAAAACGTCAGTTGCGGATCAACAGTGCCATCGTGGACACCCTGCAGGTACCAGTTGCAAAATCTAATCCTAGGCCCCTGGTCTATTTCTGTAATTTTATGCACCACAATTGTTTTGTACGGCTTTAAGTGAACTAGCTTTGTTACTTTCCAAGCTGACGTCTTAGATACGCCTGCCTGCTGCCCTAACTGACTTAATGATTTTTTGGGTGACTGTTCTAGTCGAAAAGCGATATCGTCAATTTTCTCCTCTGTGAGAATACGGTTGACCGACAGTCTCTTTTTGTTAAAAATGAACCCGTTTCTCTTACTTTTTTAACCAGACGCAGAATTGTTGATTTAGCTGGCAGTAAAGCGCCAGGATATTCGCGACGAAATTTACTGCGACACTTTTTAAACGACTTCTTCTTCACATATGTATCGTAGAGAAATATTCTTTGTTGCAAACTGTAACGTACCATAATTTTACTCACACTCAAACACGGTACAGATTAGTAAGAGTATGAAGCCCTAAACCAGCCAAACCGCAAAGAAACGTTTATTCACAACACTGATTAATAAGAGACTGAAGTCACAAACTAGCTACAATGCAAAGAAACCGTTCTTAACCATGTAAGGGTCCCATTATACTGTGCCACTGCACTGTTGGGGCAGCGGAGGTGTTAAACAGTGCGGTGATTCACGGTGCCGGGTGGCGGGAACCCCTGGCCCCGCTGACCGAGCAAGTTGCCGACGGCAACAGACTGGGAGGGTTGCGTTTCCCGGCGAACGACCTGTATTTAGTCCAAAACCTTCCTTCAGTATATTGTTCATACCATTCAGCAATTTCTCAATATCCTGTGATCTGCTAAAAAGTGAATGTCGTCAGCAAATCATAGCATACTGATTTTTCTCCTTAAACACTTATGCCACATTCATTTTTTTTTGTTTACTTCTTCTATTGCTCTCCCTACGTAAATGTTTAATATTAATGGGGAAGACTACAACCTCTGTAATCACCACTTTTATCTTATGCATGATTGTCATGATTCTTTACTTTTACTATAGCATATTTGCTGTATACAGTAAATATTCTGTAACTCTAGCCTCGCATTCGGGACGACGCGGGTTCGAATCCCCGTCTGGGCATCTAGATTTGGGTTTTCCATGGTTTCTCCAAATCATTCCAGGCGAATGCCGGCATGCTTCCTTCAAAAAGCCATGGCCGAATTCCTTCCCGTTCCTTGTCGCCAGTTCTTTACCGCCTCTGAAGACCTCAACGTCGACGAGGCGTAAAGCCATAAACAAAAAAAAGAGAAATAAAATAGTCTGTTACTTATGGGAAACGTTCTCGGTTTCGGTGGTAAATTGTTTTGGTTTATACGACGCCGATGTGTTTCGTAGCACCGAGAGCCGTCGATGTGAGTGTTGCACTTCCGTGTGGAGCGCGTGGCGGCGAGGTCGGTGGAGTTCAGTCGCCTCTGCAGACATCCGTCGCCTGGAGCGGGCTGACCCAAGCCTTCCGCCCACCGAGGCTCTGGGAACAGCGCGTACAGCTTCCGTCAGGTCAGCATCTCACCCTCATACCCACTCACTCGCTGTACTTACTGTACGTCAGCGGAACCGTAGATACAAGAGTATTCGAAGTTTTTATTTTTTTTAAAATTACGATTTGGCCTCTACGCGTATTTAGAAAGTAACATTAAACAACTGCATAAGGTGCATAACAAATCCATAAAGTGCTGTTCCAGATCGCCATGTAAATATCATCACCCTAGCTGTAAGTGCAATGTAAAATATGTATATAATAATTTGTAATGCTTTTGTCAAATGTAATGAAACACATGTAAAACAAATTCACATCCACTGACGATGCCCCACACCATAAGGGCGAAACGCGTAAGGGAATAAAGTAAACATTAACATCAACAGTTGTTTCCAGACGGAATTTTGATTTATAATCTATTAACTAACAGCGGAAGATCGCCTACAACCAGATTTGCAATTAAACAACTAATTTACAACTTTTTTATTGTAATATAATCTCCCTTCTTCGTAGCGCACGTACCAGATGTTTTAAAAGCGTGAAGAACATTAATACGAATGTGTTAATTTCAGGGGGTCACGCCACCTTGAAATATTATTTGGACTTAGTGCTGAGAGTTGGTGCATACCATATGACTGGAAAAATGCCATAGGGGTTCATAATGGAGGTAGAGATTAAGCTCAGTGATACTTAAGTGGATTGTGAGCTTGATAAGCAACCACATCAGAAATGTGTGTGAAGACAGAAAAGTTGTTCGTAAATTAGAAACATGGCTATAGGAGACGTTATGCGTGGATTTCTGTTAGTGTGATACATGCAAGACATTTCAGATGAAATGGGCAAGGGAAACCATGATGATAGTGTAGTACTCGATATCTCCAAGGAATTTGACAGAGTAAGCCGTAAAATAGTGGTAAACAAGGTAAAAACCGTTGGGGTGAACGAAAATGTGATATGCTGGTTGGATGAATTCTTGAGTGATAAAAAGTGATGGTTTTTGATTGGAAATGTTGTACTAAGACAGTAGGAAGTGAAAACGGAAGTGCCATAGTGTAGTTATTGAGGGACCATTGCTGATCGTTATTCTAATGAATGGTTTTGTTGATTTCATAAAGTTTGAAGTCAGGTTGTTAGCAAATGTCATACTGTTATATAACACGGTTAGGAGAGGATTCTGAACAACTAGAGGAGGATCTGACCAGGATATATGGCTGCGTAGGTCAACATGGAATGGAGACAAATGCCAAAACTGGTAACTATATTTGGCTTATAAGTAAAAAAGCGAAGGTTTAATATGATTATGGGATCCATGAGGAGTTATTTGTTGAAGATGTAAAGTATAAATATCTTGGTGCAACATTTGATAATAAACTCAGTTAGACAGGTACTGGGAAGAAGTTTTGAAATCCTTGATTGAAAGGAGAGGGTTATGATTTGATTTACCATGGAAGTAAGTAGATTGGGTTCAAAAATACTGATCCGACTACAGCCTACCCTTTCGGTTTATTCCTGGCGTATGGAAAATCTTCTACACACCCTAATACTATTTAATTTTCTTATTTCAATTAACTGATATTCAAATCCTAGCTCTGATCATTTAAAGATGATTATAATTCAGTTTGAAATATTGTCTTTCACCTTGTCTTGCTCTTTAGGACTTTTTACTAGGAAGGAGATACTATTTTTGCCGTCTCTTTTTGCTAAGACGGATATGAACGCTCGCCAAACCGGTTATAATTTAATATCTTTCTCCTTACTATCTGAAAAAAAACCTTTATACTCTAGCTGATATTCTATTATGATAACTTTTATATATATATATATATATATATATATATATATATATAAAACATGTAATCTTTCTGCAACACTTCCTATATTACTCTGCTCTACACATCACTTTTCCACAATATGAATAATCAACATAACATAACATAACTTCAATAACAATAATGAACACTATGGCAGCAGCCATAAATATTTTCTATAATTCAAGTTCCTTTAATATCCCGATGTCTCCCTACAGTTGCCATTTCTCCTCTCAATCAGTTCACATTTTCTCCTTGATATCAGAGATTCTTCAAAAAACATCTGATTAGTATTTCATGTTACCATTTTTTATTTATTATACATAAAATAAATATTTTAAATTTTATTCTTACATTTCAAAAAGTAACGAGACTTGTGACAAAAATTCTTCTCGGGTGTCATCTGTACGCCGCGCCGGGAAGATTCAGTTCACATAGCGAGACACAGGAGCATTGCCTGAATAAGGAGGTGAAGAGTGGGACTGATAAAAGAGGACAGTAGAGAGTGCTGGCAGTGTGTAAGGTGTATATTGATAGAAGAGCTATGAGAAGTTTGTGCAAGGGAAGAGATGACCTTTATCACAAACTAGCACTTGCTATCAGACGTTATCGAATGGGAAAATTTTCTTCCGTAATTAAGGGAATAAGGGACTGGAATAAATTGCCAAGAGAAATACTAGACAATTATATCTCAAACACTTAAAAAAATTAAAATATAAATAGATAAAGTGTGAAAGTAGGTGTGTAGGGAAATTGAAGTGAAAGAACCCTTGAACTGCGAAAGTAGGTGAGAATGGAAATTAAATAAAAATTCGATTCTCCGATGTTGCTGGAACCAGCTATCAGCATTTTGAGCGTAACGTGCTGTAGCAATGCATTAGCGACCTCTTAAACGCGGCGGACTCATGGATACAGAGAGGGGTAAAGAGAGAAATTAATAGAAGTAGACGGCGAACAGTTGCGTAGGTAGGCTGGAAAGAGATTGTGGCGGAAGGAGAAAGAAGAATAGAATGAGAACTATGGAAATGAGAAAGAATTATAACGAGAAGCATCCTTCCTAATATTTATTACATAGCAGTAAAAAGAAAGTTAATGACTGAATTTCTTAAAACCAAGTAGCCTAAATGAAGCGGCGTGCAACTTAACAAAATGTAAATTTATGCTCCAGTTGTGACCTGAATACATATAGAGTTTAATAACTGTACGTATTAACATGTGAATGTCGCACTTTCCCCGCTGTTCGTATCTGATGACAACTCACCGTGCTATCGCATCGCTATTAATGTTATCGTTGACTTCAGCGCCATATCGCACTCGCTTATCTCTAAGGCAAAGCAATTTGTCCGTCTTACCGTGTTTCAACCACAGGCTATGCTGTAGATGCCAGGTATTAGATTATTAAAGACATGAGAGGGAAGAAATTGGCACTACATAATTAATATAAGTAAATGGTTCGAATTTAACAGATAAAAATCTGTAATTTACAAATTGAAATGAAATATGCTTCCGCACTTGAATAATATGATTTTTATGCTTTAGAAGGATAATTTACCTCAAATGTTTACGCTTTGGTAGCAATTTGTGCTTAAATGTTTTTATTGCGCTTATCATCAAAAAACTTGCTAATACTTCAAAGAAAAACGCAATAAATTATTTCAGTGAATTTTGATGAAAATGAATGTGTAATGTTATTAACAGCCAATGGTAGTAAAAAAAAATGGAGGGAGAAGGTAAAATACTTTCGCCAAGCGGGGCTGGAACCCACGACTTCTCGTATTCTGACTAAACCATTAAACCAAGATGCTTAACGTGGCATTTGTATAGGTATACATAAACAAATTAAAATTTCACACAATCAGCTTTTGAGTTGGGAGTTCGTAGCCCTACCCAAAAAAAATGAGATTACTGAATATATGAACATACACGTGGGCTACGTGTTTAAAACGTTTTTAAAACGGAACCCAGTAGTGTTCAATACATACATCTTTTCTATACTCTCTAAATTAAACAAAAAGTAAGACAAAAAGTTAAACTTTAAGTTCATAGAAACTTTTGATAGGTAAATATTAAACGACTCGTAGTCATGTAAAATGGTCTCATCCCCAACATCAGATCCTTTAATTCCACGAAGAGTCGCCACTGTACTGTATACAGCTATTTTGCCTGTCGCCATGTTTACAGACCTCTGCCTCATCCTTCTGGCTTGCCTTTTCCGGCCTAACTGGTTTAATTCCAGATATACTACGGAGCCTTCGCCTTGCTTCAAGGTGTGACAAATTCATTTCCACTTCGTCTTCTTGATCTCCTGTCTCTGGGTGACTATATTTCGTATCATGTTAGGCCACCATATTTCCTGTAAGTTTCTCAAGCAGCTATTAAAGAAGGTATGGAATTTGTTGATCAATACTCCGGTCTCTTCGCTCCCATATAGGAGCATCGACATGGAGTTGTTGTTAAATATACGAAACTTAGGGTTGCGGCCGAGTTGTGTAGATCTCCATATAATTTTCAGTTGTGCGAAGATGCTATTGCTTTGTTTAAGCGACTTTGAACGTATGACAAGGCTTCGCCACCATGTTTAAGGCACTCGATTTCTTCCCAGTCCGACGAAAACTCCTTCCGAATCTTGAATTGCTTCTCTTTTCCTTGGTCCTTTACCATTAATTTTTGAGTTCTGCAGCATTTACTTCCTGTTTTGAATGAGTTCTAGTTTTCTGAGCATATTTCAGAGTAATCGTAGATCTGGTAACCGGGGTGCTCGAGATAAGATGATAGGCCCCATTAGCTTCCACAGTTACTAAATGTTCACAACAACATCGTCTACCAGCAACAACACTGTAACTGAAAGAAGCCGTTGTTTCCTTATTCCTATTTTCACGTTGCTAGTCTCTGGGAACAACCTTTCAGTCAGTTTTACTTCATTAGGTATCACAGTTATCTTTTGTCAGTCTAATAATCTTTTCAGGTATCCGAAAGTTTTCATAGCTTTCCACATATGTTTTATCAAAATCTACGAATACCAAATACAAAGACGCCTGAATGCTTACGAACTGATCTGTGATGATTCAGGGAGTGTTGATGTGGTCTAGACATGATTTGCCAGTCCTTAACCTTACTAGTTCCAATCGTAGCTGCTCGTCAGTCGGGTACTTAATCCGGTTTAGGATTATCTGTGGCAGAATTCTCCTGTGAACCGACAGCAGATTTATGCCTCTTCAGTGACACAGTCCTAGAGAATCCTGTATCCAATCTTCAACATTTTTTCCTCCACCCCATATCTCTTTCAGAAGGGTTGCAACATTGTTGGTGCCAGTTGAGTATAATTTTTCAGTGCGTCAGAGTGGACGTTGCCAACGCTAGGGCTTTCCCCGTCTTCAGTTGTTGAATAGCAGTGATGATTTTGGCCTTCGATAGAGGCGAGACAGGTAAGTGAGGGTTACGTTGAGGCTGGATGAATTGAAGCTGTTCTGTACTCGGTCGCCTATCTACATTTCTTTCAGGGAAATGACTGAGAACTTCTGAGACGTGTCACTCCTATCTGGCAAGCTGCTCAGCCTCAGATGTAAATGACGAGACACTGTAACCCAGAGAAATCCCTTTAAGGATATTTCAGTTCATGTTGACGTTAGTAAGCGTTCCAGAACGTTTCTGCGAATTACTGAATATACGATTTGTCTGAGACATCTTGGTAATGGTAGATATAATTTAAAATGCGCCTTATCACCTGGCATTCTAGCCCACATTCCTCACACAACTCTAAAGAACTTGTCATCGATGGATCGTAAATCTTGAGGTCGGCAATTGCATCTTACCACACAGCTCCTGACTCACAACAGCGTGATGTGAACTGACCACAAGACAGATGAACACTCGTGAGTTCTGGTCTACCATCCCGAGAAAGTTCCTCCCTCACACTTTCACTGCAGCAGTTTAATATGTGTATAGCTTTGCGTGCATATTCTGACTGTTACATACAACCGCTGTACATGAATCCTTTTTATGAGGTCATGACGTCTTCTTATTGCGTGCGAAGACGTTACTAATGGAAGATTTCGTATGCGTCAATAACCATGTTCACGTGTTTAGGCGATAAATTTTCCCGTAAAGTTTAATTTTTGCTTTGTCCTCGACTCAAATAATTTTAATTCCTTAAGTAACGTACTTTAATTTCTACTGATCTGTAATACAAATTAATATTTACAGCTCTTCCACAACATACGTCCAACCGCACACTTAAAATAAACATTATATGAATTATTGACAACTCAAACGAAATGCTACCCGTTGATTGTAATTTTACATAAATAATTTTCGCAATATTTGGCTTGAAAGTAGAGGCAGTAGCATACAGGTCAATCTTCACATAGTTGGCACTACTGTAATCGATAACTCATATTATTCAGTCGAAAAGATAGAAAAAAACAGAAAATTCCAATTCATATTACGCCTGCTTCTAATATCGGCCTTAGAAGTGTAACAATAAGAATTTTCTCCTTTTTTTCGAAGCAAGGAACCGATATCGGCCATGAAATATGGATCTAACATAGGCGCTGTGTAATATTACAAGTTTTTTTACTAATATAATTAAAAATTGGAGTTTGTGATAAATTTCTGAAACATCGAGTGGATGGTGACAATTTTACGCCATTGCTGTAAATCCTGTACCACGATTATGAATCTATTTGAGAACCCAGAAATAAAAGATGTACGTCACCAGTATTCTTTTGTTCATCCGGTTCGAGTAATTGGTCAATCGGTGTATTTTGATTGTGGAGAGTGAATTCTTGGCACTAGTTCAGTTTATAGTAAACCAGTATTATTAGACGTGGGACCAGGTGTTGTTTCATCGGCCATTCTTTTCATTATTTTTTTTTTGGCTCGATGTTAGTTTTGTTCGGATAGTAGTAGATTTGTCGTATGGTGTTAGTTGGCCAGTGGTATCCGTCCAAATTTAGTCAGATTCAGTGGTTTCGTAAATTACGTATAGTTGTTCTTGCTGTTTCATTTACCATTATTTCTTCTGTCCATCCGATGATTCTGTAAATCCATTGTTGTGTTCATTGTTGCTGAAGAATAGATGAAGTTATTTTTGTAACTACAAGTAGGAAAAAAATTGTGTAACATTGGAATGAAAGGAAACTGTTAAGAGAAATAAATATTCCACAACAGAAAAACTTTTGTCAAAGGGCTGAGCGTAAAGAGAACAAAACCGAAACATTTAAAATTTCACCTTCCAATAATACACAGCGGTTGGAATGTTCTGAAATAATTTCTGTAAAAAAGGTCGGTGGTACTCTTACCAAAAAAATTTACAAAATACAGGTGTCGTAAGAAAAGTCCTCACTAATTCGTTTATTGCACTTTTCAGACTTTTTACCGAGCGTGGTGGGTAAGCGGGTACGCAGTGGCCTCGCATTCGGGAGAATGCGGGTTCGAATACTCGTCCGTCCATCTAGATTTGGGTTTTCCATGGTATCCCCGGACACTTCAGGAAAATGATGCCGGGATGGTCCCTTCAAAAGGCCATGGTCAACTTCCTTCCCGTTCCGTGCCTCCAGCCCTTACCCTCCCTCTAATCATACCGACGTCGATGAGGTGAAAAAGAAACGTACATAAACCACGTAGCTCCATTTTGGCCTCCTGTGAACCCCCCCCCCCACGTAGCACGTAGCATTTTTCCCCTCTTTGATTCTAGAAGACATTTTGTTCTGTTTTCTCCTGTCAGACTATTGTAAATTACATACGAAGATAATTAACTGAGGGAAATAAATATTCACATGGTGTTGTGTGTTCTGTTGCTCATTTTAACTGTGTTAAATGTGAAAGGAAAGCTACGTGGCCTAGCTCCGAAACCCTCCCCCCCCCCCCGTAGCTCAGCGTAGCCTTACAGCCAACCCCTCCCCTCCCCTGGACCGAACCACGTGGTTTGTGCACGCTCCCAAAGCCATAAGCAAAATTAAATAAATAATTAAAGCTGTCAGACTATCTAGTTGCGCAGGAAAAAGAGCAAAAGTTACCACCAACAAAGAACATAATATTCTTTCTTAATCATTTCGTCAGCCGGGTATGTGAAATGAAAGCCAGTAGACAGATGGTACAGATGGAAGGAAGAAGCAAGCAACATTTTTTATGACAACTCCAAGGAGAAACAAGCAATAATCAAAAACCAAGGTATAGGATCATGTAGCGGTTTCTAGGTTTGACTCATTCATTGGCAAGGAACCGGTTCTGAACGAACTGTGGAGGTTCCTTCCTGTACCCCGCTCTTTTAGCTCGCTAATACACTATTTACCGTTACCAGTATGGCAGTGACTGAACTTTCAGTTCTAGACCGCTGACGCCGCTTGGGTCAGGAATCCCATTACGATAAAGTGTTCCGGGGTAACCACATTGGCAACCACGCCACAATACACCCAGTACACGCTTAGTTAGTGTACCATTACATCAGTTCATCCGTTATTATGTGTCAGGTTGTTGTCTCTCATAGTGCATGGAGTGCCCATGCTCCTACCTCACATACGTACGCACAGCAAACAAAATCAAGGAGCACTGAAACATTCTAAACACGCATGAGAAGCAGCATAAAACGTGCTGTTCAAATTTGACAAGAACTGCTACGTACATAATGTATTCCGACCATCGCGATGGCGATTAAGAGTATCTGATGTGGATGTATGTTTATACTGCACATATAAATGCGAAAGTAACTCTGCCTTTCTGTTTGTTTGTTACGTTTCAACGAGTAAACGGCTAAACAGACCTTGATCAAATTTCACAAGGAAATACTATGTACCATTATGAAGAACATAGGGTACTTCTTTCGGGACGGATTAAATATTTTTTCATTAAATTATGAAAACTTGCTGAACGATGATAGACTGACGGATAGCGTGTGTCAGTCTCTATAATGTTATATCGGTTACTCAGGCTTTGTTTGTCTCGCAGTCAGTTTGTGGCGAACATTTAACGCAACTAACAGCTTTCTGTATCTAATTCTAGCTATAAAATTATAACTCCACGTTTATGAAGTCGACGGTAACAGCTAATAACTTAATAGCATGGATCTCAATTACGAAACTTCGAATCCTCGTCCAGTCATACAGATTTGGATTTTCCATGGTTTACCCAAATTACTCCAGGCGAATGCTGGGACGATTCCTTTAAAAGGGCATAGCTGATTCTTTCCAGTTTCCTGCTCTCAATTCTTTCCTGCCTCTAATAACCTCGACGTTGGCAAATCGTGAAACAAGAAAAAAAAACACAAAAACAAAAACAGCAACAACAAAAAACCTCTGTTGTGGCTACCTTATCCTGACCCGGTAATCCTATAGGACCTATAGTTTAACGTGGTATTCGAAACACGGAAGCTTTCTGCCGTACTTCACAGAAAAAAATTTGGCCCAAAAAATAATCTGGACAACTAGTACGTGAAGGCTGAGGTTTGTACTATCATCTATTGTACTCGTATTTCCAACATGGTAGCTCCAAACCCTGGGTAATCGTAATGTCTTACATCACGGAACATATAGACCACCATAATTGGTTCGAAGGGAAGTTGAACGTATCGTGAAATCAAACGATACGTCTAACGTCAGCGTAAATAAATGGCGGTACAAACGATCAGACAAAATTACATTTCAGTTACTGGTTGCTGATGTGTTCTGTTTCATTCTCAGATGTGCTCCCGAGCGCCTTCCACTACAGTAGTTTTGTCTTTTCCTTCAAGTCGTCTCTCGGTTTTTTGTTTGCAGTATGAAAGCTTTCTCATGTCTCCTTATTCTGTTTCACAGGAACAAAGCGATCGCTTCTGTCAACATCCAGGACTCGTGTGACAGTAAAAACAAAGCTGATGTTTCGTTATTCTTGCTGGAACCCTTTTGTAGCAACACGCCTAGCACGCTGATTTCACGTACCAAGGATTTTCAGCTTTTCTGGCTTTACGGTTCCTCGACTTTGAGGTCATTAGAGGCGAGAAGTGGCTGGGAACGCGAAGGAATTCGGACACGGCCGTTTCAAGGAAACTTTCCGGCACTAGCCTGGAATGATACGGGGGAACCCAATTCAGGATGGCCGGGCGGGGATTCGAACCCGCATCCTCCCGAATGTGAGGCCAGAGCATTACAGGTCACCCACCACGCTAAGTAGGGTCTTCAATTAGAAGAGTCAATAACATTCGCTTCGCTACTTGAGTAATTTGAGGAACCAGTGGAAGACACTGAACGAATGTTCCTTGAGGATATTCAGGTGGAGTCGAACCCGGCGGACTGTGGTTGTGTAAGAGGCGCAGCTCGCTTCCTTGTTCCGCGTTCGAAAGCAAAACGACGTCGAGTCACGAGTAACGGCAACTCGCCCCGACGCGGGCCAATACATAGGCCACAGACAACTTCCGAAACCGACTCTCGTGTAGCCTTAATGGCCTCGTGACAGAGTTTCACCTCGCTACCCAGTCCAAGTCTAACGTAACCCGACAATTCTACCTCGTAAAAGAAACATACATTTTTACATGAAATCGAAACCTCGGAACTTGGTAGCGTTCCATTCATGGAATTTTTTAAGTGAAAACTTCTATAGACGCACTACGCGATGTTTGGACGGGGGTAAATCTGTGAGTTCGTGACGTCACGTCACGAAGATGCCAACTATTTCGCGCGTCACCATTACGCCACCTGTTGCGCGTATGATATGCAAACTTTTTATACAAACACACAGTTTTTATCCGATTTTGATGGACTTTGCACACGTATATTTAAAAACAAATAGAAAAACACTGTTTAAGTTTGATTTACAGAAACCTAAACTCTCTCCTCCTTTCCCCCCTCACCTTAATTTCTGTCACTCTTGTTCATCCGATTTTAATAGTACTTATCACATTTATGCTTCAAAATAAGGCGGTGTCGTAACTCAGTGGTTAAGGAGCTTACTTCTGAAAGTTCCTCTCTCCGGTCACGGGTTCAAATCCCGTGGTGACCACGAGTTTTTTTTAGGAGGTACCGAGTTTTTTAGGAGCTACCACGATTCTGATTCCACGTTTTTTTTCACAAAATCAAATGAATACTCAGTTTATTTACATAAAGCTTATATCTACTACTCTTTAAATGCATCTTTGCATTCTTTTTTTAATGTTAATCTTCATATCCGCTAGGCAATGCATTCGTATGTGGGTTGTGGAACAGGCTCTTATTGCCATCGCCCCAAGGAAAACGCTTTGTCCGAATAAGCAGATAATCAATCATACGTTAAACTGTATGCCCCTGAGGAAAGGAATTGGCCTTCCCGCCTCTGACACAATAGGTTGGTACATCTCCTTCGGGAAGATTCAACCAACCTTCGGGTTGTGGACTAAGCTAGATTTTTAATTTTTGAAGTGAAAACTTCTTGAGGTGCATTGTGCGATTCTTGGATGGATAAAATCTTATGAGTTTGCGTCACCAACATGCTAATGTAGCTGTCTGGTGGCTCAATGGTTTAGGTGCCTGACTGGCGAACGAAAAGTCCACAGTTCGAATCTCTGTCTCGGCGGGGATTTTAATAGGAACTTAACCTGACCTTCACAGCTTGCAATGTAAAGTGAAGTATCGCTTCCGTGGTTCGGATTCCACGATAAACTGTAGGTCCCATTTACCTGATAGCACTACAGGGTTAGATTAGGGCTGCTAAGATAGGGGCAGAATGGGCAGCCCATAGACATCCGTGACCAGTTAATTACGACCATATTAAATTATTATTATTTAGTATATCTGTAGCTATAAGTATGACGTGTTGCGCCTATAATATTCATAGTTTTAAGTTTTCAGCTCCTGTCGACAGTCTTTTGACTGGATTTCTTCCTATCTCGTGCTAACCTCTGTATCTCAACGTACACCTTACAAATTCATACGGTTTCCTCTCCAGTTTTTACCTTCGACTATTTCCTCCACTAACAATTAACCAATCCTACAACTCATGAAATGTGACCCACCTTCCTGTCTCATCTTTCTGTAAGACTCTTCCAAAAACGTCTTTCCTCACCCATTATTTCCAAAACACTTTCATTTCGCATTTTATCCGTCTACTAAATTTTCCACTCCGCGTTTCAAATGCTTGAGTTTTTCTTCTTTTCGTATTCCTAAAGTCCATGCTTCGCTACCAATAAGTAGTGTGCTCCACACATAAAGTTTCATGGGGTGAACAGGATCCATTCAAAGTATTAAGTTAAAAAAATTTGAGGCTCTATATCTGCGGTGACGAGATACGACATTAGTTGTAAGAGCTCTTCACAGCTACAATAGACTCCAAAGCTGCTGCAGCCTGTGTGCATCACTGGCCTCGAAAATTATAGGCTGCTGGTTGGAACTTGATCGAAAATCGTAGAGTGGCTACTTTAAGTCTATTGGCAAGGAAATATATGTCGTACTCCTGGAAAAATTGTCGTGCGAATACCGAACAAACACACATGTCGATGTTGTTGAACTTATGATAAATAGTAACAGTTTCTCGGAGTTTAAATCCACGGCCACTCCTACAGCGTGGAACAAATCCAAAGTTGTAGCTACACGGCCTCCAACGCAAACATGCGACTACAGTGCACAGATGTCCTAAGTGGACGTCTATTAATTAAGTACGCTCAAAATAGGGGAAGGAGGTAGGGAGAGAGTGGTCTGGAAAAATCTCGTCAAATCTCATTTAAAGGGGGGGGGGGTCGATAAAAATATCACGTCAACTTTTTGTTTCACGAGGTCAATCTCACATTAAAAAGTGTGTGTGTGTGTGGGGGGGGGGGGGGAGGGAGGATGAGTGGGAGGTCAAAATTTAAGAAAAAACACACCTCACGTAATTTAACAAAAAGTGTTGTTTTTTTTGCATTGTCTATATTATACGAGTGACAGACCTGAAAACTTGCAGTTTTACTCCTAACAAATGAATCTACCTGATGATGAAGTATAAGCCGTCTAGTATTTATTCATTATCAGGAAAAATTACTTGATTAGTAGAGACAGACAAACAAGCAGTGTTTGTGATCGAAGGTTTTATCGGTGTATCGTATGTCTAAATACTGCTGGGGTGTTCTGCGGGGTCGTTTACTGAAGTGAAATCGTGCGCCAGAGGTTAAGGAAGTTTGCGTGGCTTATGTCATAGATACGGCATTTATGGAAACTGAATTAAATCTCCGATAAGAGTAGGTAAAAGTGTATTTCACTGACATACTAACGTAATGAGAAAGACGGCAACAAACAAGAACATACTTATCTGAATATAGATACAACGTTGATACCAGCTGATTTTCCTAGTATCTCACAGTTTCTCTTAACCTGTATTTCCACGATACACCAGGGGCATTAATTTATTATTATTATTACTCCGCGATTCACTAAAAGTGTGTGGCGGATTAATATGCCTGTCAGAGCAACATCATGGTATCCGTACGTTTGCCGCTTGAAATATCATTCCATTCTAACAAGATGATCCGGAAGAAAAAGGTCTAGTAGCATTTAAGTAAGGAAAAATATGCTAAGTCCCAACACAAATGTAATTTTATTTTTTAGATATCAATCAAAGCTGAAAAAACATAAGCAGCCTCTGCTGTATAACATATATCCTTAATCATGTCCTGTATTATCTTTGTGTTTTCAATGTTAGACGTAACGAATCATCTTTGCTTTGTGCCTACATTGTATCTACATTTAATGTAATGAGGATGTGTGCGTGTGGGGTTCTGTGTCTTCGTGTTTTTAAGAAGCCTTCAAAAATGTAAGTTTGATTAGATAATTGATCCACATCTGCTTAGTTGCAAAATCTGTATATAATACAACACTCCAAAATTTCATTTCCAGGAAACACACCGAAAACTGACTTCTCATGTCGAAAATGTAATGAAGCGTTTGAAAATGAGATTTATTTCTCGAAACGCGTCACGCACAGCGTAAAAATAAAACATCATTCAAAGTAACTGTCTTGCAGTATAATTATTTGCTTACTCGTCGAAAAATATGTAGCTGCATTATAGGTTGTCTCAGTACGTAATATGCGCTACAAAAATATTTTTTTGCAGTCATTGAGTTTTAAGTTGCCACCATTCCGCCTATATCACGGGTTGGCCTAAAGTTAAACGTTTAAATAGAGAGGCAGGGTATTCACAGTGTACATCTCACACACAAAGAACATTTTGTGGGAGTTAAAGGTGAGTTTAATGGCTCGTAAAAATTTCAGGCAGAAGGGGGATTTAAAACGAAGACCGGTTTTTAAGGCAGCGCAACCTGACCGATCGGACGTTAATGATACAAGATGAAACGTCCATGTGGCTGGAGATACAAGTCTCAGCTGATATTTCGTACAAAGATTTGGCGTGAAGTATTTCGGTTTTTATAGCATTAAGACTGATAAATTATGCTGCGTGATGTGTAATGTCTGACTTCATAACAGCGCAGGAGTTATGAGAGACGACAAGGGGAGAGTAATGTGTGTTGATAAAACCTCTGAAACACGAAAAAGTGTGGACAGTATGCCACTGACGCTACAAATAAGAAACCCTATTAAATTTCATACACATTTAATTCCAAATAAATTTACGCCAGAGGTAAAATAAGTACGAGGATTTGTAAAGCAACGATTTAGTAAACGTTCAAGAGGTTTGACCTACATGGACATATCAGTAATCAGTGTAAATGTTTGCATTTTTTTTTTTTTTTACTCCGTCCAGACACTCTGAGATGGAACCTTGACTTGTGACCTGGGATAGTATGATGCAAAGGAAATGTCACACATTCACTAACTTACGACTGTCGCTAGTTTTCCTGAGTGGATTTACTGTTGACAATTCATACGGCCCTAGTTTTTCTTATATCATTTCAGCGTAGCCTACTGTTTGTAGGAAATTCCAGATAGCCTGGTATTGCAGAATGATTGTAAGAAAAATGTTTGCATTTATGTCAGCTGATTTTGAAATTAGCTTAAAATCTCGCACAAGTAAATTAGGCTCAATATACCCCTTACAACCCACGTCCTCAGTTATCTGCTTCATATAATCTAATATCTGTCTACGATTCTTTCCTTCGACTGTTCGCTCCACTAGCAAAATAACCAATCCCGCATGTCTCCAAATATGACCCATGATCCTGCATCTTCTTTCTGTTACAATGTTCGACAAAATTCTTTCCTCACCCATCATTTCCAAAATAGGATCATTTTTTACTTTATCTGTCCACTTAATTTTCAGCAACCTTCTATAGCACCGTATCTCAAATACTTCAGTTTTCCTTCTTTCTGATTTTGCTAAAGTCCATGCTACGATAAAGTGCTGTGCTTCGCTCACAGAGTTTTAAAAAGTTCTTTCTGAGTCATAAAGCAATATTTGAAACTGAAACATATCTCTTTTTCAAAAAGGTTCTTTTCGAAAGTGCGATTCTGCTTTTAACATCAGTCCTGCTTTGGCCATTAGTTGTAACTTTACTTCCTAAGTAACAAAATTCACTTACCTCTCCTATTGCATCCAATCCTATTTTTATATTTAATCTACTATAATTGCTTTCATTTCTGCTACACTTCATCACATTTGTTTTGTTTTGGTTTATATTTAGTTCAAAATCTTCCTTCAGCATTTTGTTCATGTCATTCAGTAACGTCTCAATATATCCAGCCTGTTATGCTAACAGGACAATGTCATCAGCAAATCGAGCACAATCAGTTTTTCAGCTTGAACACTTATACCACATTCATTTTTTATTTTGCTTCCTCTATTACTCTCTCTGCGTACAAGTTGAATATTAATAGAGAATACTACAACCTTCTCAAGCATTCTTTTTAACTGATGCATGTCTCTGGTGATTCTCTACTTTTATTTTAGCCACTTGATTCTTATATAGATTATATTCTTCTATTTCGATATATTAAGACTGGATTCTTTAAAATTTTGAACATCTTGCCCCACGTAAAATTATGAAAAGCTTTTTCTAAATCAACGAACACCATAAACGTATCTTTGTTTTTCTTGATCCGCCCTTCAAGTATTAATCCTAAGGCCAGAATCTCTTCTGTTGTACGGCAGTTTTCCCTAAAACCAAACTGATCTGTCTTCTGATTGCTTGTACACAGCGGCCTTCCAGTAATGGTACTTCATATTTATGCTGGTGGATTTCTCGTGTTTTGCGTTTTCTTTGACTAATATTTAAGCAAAGTTTATTGTTAGATAGTAGCAAGATTGTAAATCGAATAGTAGCTATCGAAATTCGTGGCTTATTCATTGCAAAACATTTACTTTTCAGTCACTTTGGTTAATGCCATTCAAATTTTTCCAAGATCATCCCATAATTTTCTCTTGTTCTTCGAATTATATTTACACGCAGCTACCGTAAGTATTTGAAATTCTGATTTCAGATTCCAGTATCTGCTGGCATGATGCCTCTTCGTCCATTATGTTTATTTTTCGTCATAAATCTCTATACGGAATCAAGCACACATGTTAGCCAACGCAACGTTTCGAAACACTGTTGCCATTTAGTGAGCCTGTATCGTGGAATTCAATGATTTTAACTTTAAGATTGAAAGTTGATGCTTTCATCTTCATTCGAATAAATAAATTCGTACTCGGGTCATATTTTTTAAAAGAGTTCCACAAAAACGTAGCCACACGTAAATGTGTAGTGTATATAGTGATTAGATTGGATGTGTTGTGGTCCAGGAGTCAAACGATCGCTGTGGACGGTAGGTCCGGTGGATCGCGCGTTGTTTGTTGCAGGCGCTAGGAGGCGCGTACCACGGGCTGGGTGCGGCCGGAATGCTGCCAGCAGAGGACAATGGCCGCTTCGGCGCACCTCGGCTCCGCTCGGCCGCTTCCGCTTCGCCGGTCGCCAATGTCACGGCCAGGCTAGGCGCGGCGCGGCGCCCCCCCCCACCGGCAAAAACGAGTACTACAACCCAACCGGGCGTCACTCCGCTGCGCAACGGAAATATGTAAATACCGCGCTTTAAAAGCGACGGCACCTACGTGTTCAAACTGACTTCTCAAGATGTTGGTAAACAATCGAAGCGAATAAAAACTGACGGCGCACGACCATCAGGTAAACAACCTGTAGCTCCGAACGACAGCGAAACACACAATTTTGTTCACTGCAATGTTGTTGCTGGCCATTTTTCTGCAGTTGCGTAGTTAATTACTAATTGAAAGGATAACGCCAATGCAACTGTTTAATTTGTTTATTGCCGTATCGTACGCGTTTCACCTTTCACCAAGGCATCGTCCTCTACGTTAAAGTTTTACATACAATTTTAGAGACATTTTAAATTATATTATTACCTGATTAAAACTTCAACTCAGATTCGTCGCTGACTATTACTTCATGAAGGTGAAACGTGTACGACACAACAATAAATAAATTAAGCAGTTACATTGTCGTTATCCTTTCAATTAGTAATACATAATTTTGTTTCACCAACTGATGAAAGAGCGTCTATCTACATCTACATCCATACTCTGCAATCCACAAATATCGTGGGTGACAGAGGATGCTTTGCAACAAAACTAATCTTTACTCTGTGCATTCAAATTCCGAATATCACGAGGGGAAAAACGATTTATATAAGCTTTTGTAAAGCATCTTATATCTTATTTCTCTAATCTTATCTCTCCTGCCATTAAGACCTAAATACTCGTAGTGTGGCGGACGAAGTATTAAGCCACTCATAAATGAAAGAAGATACTCGCATTCATCAATAAATTCAAACCAGACAATCCCAGCCCAATCTATGTATCAATTCAGGGAAGGACTATAAGATCGTAATTAGCTTCTTGTTTGAGAAAGCGTTGGAGTAGCATACGCTTAGCAAGTTAATGTGACGTTATAACCAACTCGTAAAAACAAACGAAAATAGATGACTCGGAGTCTCAAATCTGAGCAAA
The DNA here is from genome assembly GCA_031002005.1 of Vandiemenella viatica. Classification (NCBI taxonomy): domain Eukaryota; kingdom Metazoa; phylum Arthropoda; class Insecta; order Orthoptera; family Morabidae; genus Vandiemenella; species Vandiemenella viatica. The sequence goes on along the minus strand of JARYHS010012519.1, from coordinate 178,477,338 downwards.
GCTATTTCCAGATTTAATTCATAAAGCCTGATGAAGCGGACACATATGGATGATGCCATTGAATGTTCATCCTCAGATCATTTTCCCTTTAAACCGATCAGCGAAGAATATATCCATGATTTATCACGTCACAGTTTGTACTGTTATTGTTTTCGTGAAGCATGTAATTTTTTCTCTTTACTCATCCAATCAGTTCATTTTTGAGGACTTTGATCAAGGACTATATTCCTATGATCTCTGTACCTTCTCTTCTATTTTCCAATCTGTTCTCGTATATACGTACTATCGTAAAGAAACATGTATTGAGATAATTATATCACAGTTGTGTTCATATTTGACAGCTGGTAATTTATTGAGAACTAAGAATATGATACTGTTTATGAAAATTTGTTCGGATTTCTCTTAGTTCATAATATCTTACTCTAAGTTTGGATAGTATTTTATTCCTTCTCTACTAGTAATTTAATGAGTTTTAAGAGAACCTACTCAATTCTTAGTGCTTTGACTAAGTTCAGATATTTCAAAGTTCCACCAGATTCTATCCTAAACACAGGATCTCATACATTATCTATATCGAGTGGTCTGGTGACTCAGTGGTCAAGGCGTCTGACTGGAAATCAACAGGTACCACATTGGAATCCCCCTTTCGGTAGGGATTTTCAAAGGTCCTTAATCTGACCTTCACCTCTTGTACAGCCTGCTGTGCAAAGTGCGCCAGAACGCTTCTGTGCTGCAGATTCTAGCTGTAAGTCGCCTATACCCGGTTAGGTTAGTGAGGCGCGTGCACGGCGAAGCAAATCTGTTGAACGGCGATCGAATCCTTCGGGTATATGCCGGTTAATAATGCCATACAAAAAATATTGTTACTATTTATTATTATTCTCTTGAAAAATGTTTTGATGGCATAATAAATCACGACGAAAAATAAATAGCGAAGATTAAGGGGAGCAACAATTTGCTATTGCATTAATTTCATTTTTTCGTTTGAAAAAAAGGATTTTTTCTTGTGGTGGTAGAATTTACTGGAAGATTTCAGTGTATGCGCAAGTTGGAAAGTTGACACTCCACCATCTCATTAGATTCATCTAGGAGTTCTAAAATTATAAACGTGAATATGTTGGCATTTACTGTGATTTCTTGCACCTCACCATTTGGTGGACTGAATTGGGCACCTTCATGTGGACGTGACTAACACTAAATGAAAAACGGTTGAGGTGCTTCCTTTCAGAAGTTCGGGGTCCAGTCACGGGTTCGAATACCGGTAGGGCCAAGTATATTCAATACATTAAACAGTAGTTCCTAGAGGAAAGGTACTGTCCGTCCTACCTGTGACACAATGGCTTTATTCGGGTTGTTAGTTAACCTTAACTGAGTGTTAGTTTTGAGTGTGCCCGTTGCTTTGGAGAGGTTAAGGTTTTTGGTATCGGGTGTGCGCTGCCGACTTCCGCGTCCAGGAAGCGACTGGCCGTAACGGGAACCCAGTGCCCAGCACCCACTGCGCCTCATGGGAAACACCGCGCGGCTTCCGCGTAAACAACCAGTAAACCAGTACAACGGCAGACAAGCGGAGGAACAGGAGTTCCATTCTCACTTGTCCTTCACCACAGGAAAATGGCATGGGATGCCACACATTGAAGCTTGTTACACTCTTCTCCTTTATTATTATTTTTTTTCGCTTAGTGCTTTATACTTTATCAACGACGAGGTCATTAGAGGCTGGAAAGGGCTGGGGGGCAAGGAATGGGAAGGAATTCGGCCATGGCGTTTTTAAATAAGCATCCCAGCATTCGTCTGGAGTGATTTGGGAAAACCATGGAAACCCCAAATTTAGAACCCCGGATCTGGATTCGAACCCGCATCCTCCCGAATGCGTTCTCCTTTATTAATCTGAAAGTTGCCTTAATTCCATACAGCAGATCATGGTGTAGTTAATGGAGTATTAAGTGTTATACGGTCGGCGGTTACATTCAACAGAGACTTAAGATAACTTGTTTCATTAAAAAGAAAAATCAACCAAATAAAATTTGACAATGATCGTTTCGCACAAGACACGCTGGATGCAGGAGAGGAACTTACGACAGCCGTATCAGAGGGAGGAAGTGAGAAATGGACTAAACTGCCTGAAGATCTCTATATGAAGCGGAGCAGTAGGAGAGCTTGGAAACTGATTAAGTAGTTGGGTAACGATACAACGAACCCACCCATGAATAAACCGAATATTACACCAAATCATCTCGCGCAGCAGCTACTCCTAAAGGGCAAGACCAAACGCAATATAGTGAGAATGTAAATGACACGGGATAATACCGAGCATGGTGGATGAGCGGTAACGTTCTGGCCTCGCATTCGGGAGGACATGGGTTCGAATTCTCTTCGGGGCATCCAGATTTTGTTTTTCCATGGTTTCCCAAAATCAGGCGAATACCGAGATGCTTCCTTCGACAGGTCATTGCCAAATTCCTTTCAGTTTCTTGCCAACAGTTCTTTACCGCCTCTAACGACCTCGACGTCAATAAGGCGTAAAGCTATAAGCAAAAAAAAAAAAAAAAAAAAAAAAAAAAATAAACACGGAATAAGGATATCGAAGAAGATGTTATGGATAAAGCTTCCATGTACAAGGAATTTAGAGTAGCTTTACGGAACTTGAAAGTAAATAAAGCTGCTGGTCCTGATAAAGTCCGAACAGAACAAATCTAACACTTCGGACCAAAAACAATAGAATTGTTAGTGAAAATAATGAACAGATGTGTGGAGACATTCCAGTTACAAAAAGTTTGGAGGAAAACACATGTCAAGGGTGACACTGCTAAAATCAGGCAAAGAATCAAATGACCAAAAAACGTGAGACCAATATCCCCCATCTGCCAAATGTACAAAATTATGGAACAAATGATACCAATAAGAATCGGGTAAAAAATAGATGAAAAATTGATACAAGAACAGGCTGGTTTCAAACCGGGTAAATCATGTTGTATAAATACTCAACCTCACACAAAATATCGAGAACAGTTTCGAGAAAAAATTATAACAGGGGCCGTCTTAATAGATTTTTCCGCTGCCTACAATACCGTTAACCACCGAAGACTTCTGGCTAAGAATACGATGTCACAAAAGACTTTAAATTGACCAACATCATTAAAGGCACGCTGCAGAATAGAAGATTCTACGTCACACTCCAAGGAGAGGAAAATAGGTGTAGAAACCAGAAGAACGGGCTCCCAAAGGATAGCGTCTTATTCACCATTCTCCATAACATATACACGAATGACCAACCATGTAACTCCGAAGGCAAATGGTTTATTTACGCACACGATACGGCCATCACTGTCCAGGGAAGAACTTTCGAAGATGTAGAAAAGAAACTAGCAGCGATACTGGAAAATCTTGAAGCATATTACGAAGAAAACCAACTTAGGCCAAAATCAGGTAAAACGAAGGGCTGTGCCTTGCACCTGCACAATCGGCAAGCTAGAAGACAGCTTAATATGACATAGAGAGGGGAGAGAGTACAACATTGTGTAAACTTAAGTTGTCTGGGAATAACGCTGGACAGAACCCTATCCTAAATTTAAAAGGGAAGGTAAGCGCAAGGAATAGCATCGTTCGTAGTCACAGGAACAGCTTGAGGAGCGCACCCGGAAATGCTGCGGTTAACAGGTTTTGTTTCTCGGAAAGAGACTATGCGGCATCTGTAAACACCAGGCAGGTAGATACAGAGCTAAATGAAACAGTGAGAATTGTGACCCCCTAGCTGGCATAGCTCCTCCAGTTATCAGACGTCATAGGCTAGAAGGAAAGAACGAAGCAAATGTCCGTCACCAAACGCAAGACCCAGAAATTCCTGTCTGCCGCCCGAAATCTAGGACCAGTTTCCTAAAAAGAACAGTACCTTTGGAGAACCAACACAAGACGCGCAGTAAGGAATTGTGGACTCTTGACCATCAAAATAATTGACACAAGGCAGAACTACCAGGAAGACAAAAATTAAAATACACCACCTATCGGACACTGAACAGACTGGGGTCTCCAAATGTAAAACTAATATAGTGAAATGCGGATACGAGGACGATGATGGAAGTGACTGCGGGGAGGTGCAGCATCATGAACACCTGCTCACATGCAGTCTGCTCGTATCAAGACCTAATTGTAGCGAACGACAAGGCGATTAAATCCCCTGAATTTTGGGAGAAGAGAATATGGGGATGTTTTTCCTGGACACGAAAAGTAAGTAAATATTTACGCAAATATCTTTGTGCTTTAAGAGACACCAAACATCACACTGCTGTAGCTACCTACCACTCTTTGGACTTTGTTTATTTCTTCAGTTTTAAATATAGTACGTTAAAATAAACGAAATACGTTAATCAAACCACTACATCATAGATTAAAACTTCAATAAGAGAATCGAAATTGTGATATTCCATCCATCATTTTAATCGCCTTTCTCTTTTCTTTTTTCTTTTTTTCATTGTTATGCCTCTCACTCCTTTTTTCTTTTGTATTCCATTCGAAGTTTTATTGTCTTTGTTCAGTACACAATATTTCAATGTTTTTTTCTGTTATTGGTTTTAAAATCTTCAATGCATTTTCCCCCTTAGTATTTCTTTTGTACAGCTTGTGTTTTCCCCGGCTTATGTCCCATAGTCTGTGCTAGGTCTTACTCTAGAGTTTGGTATTTTTATTTTGCTTTCAGTAACCTTAAAGTTGTGTCGGTGGCCTGATATACCCTGTAGTTATTATTTTGCTTGGAAAAGTATTTTACTTCATGTTACACTCCTGAATGATTACATATATTACTCGACTTGGCCTGTTGTATATGCTATCGGTTTCTGTGAACGGTGGAGTGTCGTTTGTGGTGTACGGCTATCCAGCCTGTTTTTTTTTTTTTTTTTTTTTTTTTTAAGGCTGGGGTAAATCTATGAATTCGCGTCACCGATATGCTATGAAGTGTTGCGCGTATGATATGCGCGTTGGACGCTTTTTGGAACACAATTTTTATCCGATTTTGGTGGACCTTTGCATACGTACACTTTAAAACAAGGCGATGTGATAGCTCAACGGTTAAGTAGCTTACTTACGAAAGTTTCTCTCTCTAGTCGCGGGTTTAGATCCAGTGGTGAGCGGGAATTTTGAGGAGTTGTATTTGATATATGAGCTACGCCGAGATCTTCCGTGGTTCTGATTCCACGCTAAACTGTATGACCCTGTGGAAAGGAATTGGTTTTCCTACCTCTGACACAATAGCCTGGTACATCTCCTTTGTGAAGATTCGACCAACATTCGGGTTGTGCACAAATTAGAGTTTTAGTTTCTGAAGTGAAAACTTCTTTAGGCGCCTTGGGAGATTTTTGTATGGGCTAAAATCTTACGAGTTCCCATCATCGACATGCTAATGTTAACAGTACATATGCAGGGCAGCTGTCTAGTTCGATTCTCTGTTTCTGCGGGGATTTTCATGGACCCTTAACCCGACCGTCACCTCTGGCATTGCTTGCTGTGTAATGTGAAGTACGCCGACCGCTTCCTTGGTTTAAACTGTAGGTCCTCTGTACCTGGTAGGACTACCGGGATATGTTAATGAGGCTAAGGGGCGTCCCTTAATTACGTGAGGTGTTTTTCTGGAATTCCGGACCCCCTCTCCTCTTGTGAGACTTCGTGAGATTCGGAAATGACGTGAGTTTTTGAAGGAGCCCCCCCCCCCTACTAATCGACCTCATAAGTTTTTGGGACCTTTTTTTAGGTCTCTTTCAAAGACGCTTATACCCTCCCCCTAAGGCCGTTTTTAGGACCAAATACCCCCCCCCCCCAAAGTGGACAGTTTTTTTAAACTCTACCGTCCTGTATCAATTTGAAAATCGCACGTGAGATTTCCGTTGACCCCCCCCCTTTCCCCCTTGGTGAGGTTTTGCCGGACCTCCCCCCCCCCCCCTATTTCACCTCTCGTCATTAATTGACGCCCCTTAAGGCGGGGCATGAGGCACTGCCAATAGAAACCCTGTCACCAGTTCATTACCACCAAACGGAATTATTATTATAGCTATAAGTATGACATGTAGCGCGTATGATATTCATAACTTCAAGTTTTCTCTTCTGTAGGCAGCCCCCAATCACTGCCAACTATGTTTTTTGATTTTTTACCTCAGGTTTTACGCCTCGTCGACGTCGAGGTCATTAGAAGCGGGAAATGAAGGGGAGCAAGGAACGGGAACGAATTCGGCTACGACTTTTTGAAGGAATTCGAATTTTCGCCTTAAGCGAAACCTGGAGATGGCTGGACGGGGATTCGAACCCGCGTCCTCCCCAGTGCGAGACGAGAGCGCTACCGTTCAGCCACCACCCTCGGTCGCACTGTGTAGAGGACTGAGGAGTAAGCTACGCCCTTGATAAACGATCTGGTGATTAATAACTTCCAAATATCATCTCTCTCACCACACTGAAATCGAAAAAAAATATTCGCCACCGAAGATAGAACTAGTTAATCCTTAGCTCCATAGGTCTTAAAAAGGACCATATTCGCGATCGGTAATAAGGAATCTTACTGTTTTTGAGAGAGATATGTTCCTCCTGTGGTTCGCAGTCTTGCTGACCGCTACAGACTAGGCTGTGCGCTGCCTTTGGCTCTTCCTGCTCTCACAAGGTCAGCCGGTGGCCGCCTGGGCTCTCCACTTCCTGCCGCACGCCTTGTTGCCAGGCTGCTGCATACCCCCGCCACAGTCTACGGTAACAATACTAGATGGGGCTATAGATAGTAAAAACAGGAAAGATCGCCACCAGGCACTTAGGAACCCGCGCTGGGGATTGGCGAAGGTAGAGATTCTTTATCACCCTATCGACCTTCGCACTGAAGGTGCATGTGGGAGGGGGATAAAGTAGTCAGAGTTTACCTTCCCTCCGGAGTTTCTTTGACGAAACTCATTGGAGTACAGAGCCAAGGTCCTGGAGAGCAGTTCGTCTTCGGAAAAAGAAGGAAAAAAATATGATTTATCGGAGATATTAGTGAGACTCTGTAGTTAGCAGTAAAGAGAAAGAGAGATTTTTCCTTTTAATCTACATTGCACTATAAACGACCTTTCTCTTTTTCCACAGTGAACGCTGCAAATCTCAGAAGAGTTACCATACTTTGTATAAACGTCTTATCTAGCCCCAGAGTTGGGTGCCATATTGTAGAGAGGGGTTCCCTGTGTGGGAATATGTTATCGTTATAATTTATAAATTGATAATTAACAAAGGGGATTTTAATTTTATGAGTGAATGCAAATACGGATGTTGCAAGAACCTTGATGATATTTGGAATACAAGAAAACTGACACAGTATGACATTTATTTGGTATCACTGGCAATTAAAAATCTGAGCGAATTTACCGTTAATATTAATACAAGAAGGCAAAATCACAAAGCAACGCTCAGAGGTACAATTAGACGCCATGAGCAAGCAAAAAATAGTAATTTACTTTAGAATCAATCTCAAAGTTGATATGCATGGGCGCCGCTAATGAAAATATGCTATTCGAAAATAATTCAAATACTTCTAGCAAGTTATGACACTAGCTCAGTAAGGTTTTCAGCTACAAAGTTATAACATGGATCTTTCCTCTCAGGGGTGCTTAGGGGTTCAGTTTCACGGAATGCACAATCAGATGGCTCTGTCGTAACATTTTACCATTGTAGTTCTGCGTCTAATGTCTGATGTGACACGGTATATGAGAATTGTCTCACAAGGCCGCTATCTTGAGTCGGACCTCAGCAGAAAATCAGCCAGAGCAGCCAGGCCCCGTGGCCCACATCAGAATTCATGCCGGGCACGGCGTCCCGCGGCAGAACGAAGCTCGTCGCTCTTCCGTCTTTGAGGTAAACTTTGGCTCCGCCCTTGAAGTCTCGGAGATCATGTTTAACAGAATTTTTGTTGTAGGCAGCGTTGGGATTGGGCCTTAGGTTGGCCACCTGATGTCAAGTGCTACCGTGCATCCGCGTGGGGATCACAGCGGTCGGAAAGATTCGGCCATTCTCGTGGGGTGGGGTGACACCGTGCTCGGGTGGTGGGTATTTCACACTAGGCGCACCGACCTTGTTGTTGACCGCCCACCCCGAGGTTACAGGACATGTCCTCTGGCAAAACTCTTCACTCTCTTGCTTTGTTAGCTGGCGACACCCTGTCACCCGTGGCTAAGGGTTTTTCTCCAAGTCAGTGCCCCTCAGGAGAGCCAAGATTCTCTTCAAGTCTGCACAGCTCAAAAATTGTTTAACATTCGTTACTCTAAGATACACTGAATATTCACTATTGGCATCACCGTCCTCTCATGGAATCTTGCGTGCTTTTAAGGAAATTATCTATGTGTGCAGCCAAGCTTTATCAATCTAACATGATTATTTCTATAATAAAAAATGCGCCTTAGAATGTGGTGAAAAGCGTCACATTATAACTTACATCTGACAAACGTAAGTAATTTTTCCTACCCTTAGACGTAATTCCACAACTTTTATTTAATTTCCAACTTCGGAGTGGGTTTCTACTAAATGTACAATAAATACGTTCCAGTACTATTATTTTGGGAAAGCAACAGATAAACGGTGGCAAATTATTATTGAAGACAGTACGTTGAGACATGTATGCATGCCTTACTTCGGTTCAGTGTTAACGATGGTCCGCGCGTTGGTCAAGGTAACTGACACACCATGAAGATATCTGCAGCAGGACAGTAGATTACTTGGTTTGATACACCGAGCGTCCTGGCGAAGCTGTAACGCTTTGGACTCACATTCGGGAGGACGAGGGTTCGAATTCCCTTCCGGTCATTGAGATTTCGGTTTTCAATGGTTTTCCAAACTAACTCCAGCCGAATGCCGGGATGATTCGTTCGAAAGGCAAAGGTCGAATTCCTTCCCGTTCTTTACTCCAATCCAGTCCTCTCACGACTCTAAAGACCTGAACGTCGATGAAGCACAAAGCGATTAGAAAAGAAAATATTTCTACCCTGGCGTGGAAGGAATTTTAATCTTTCCGGACTTGACATGTAGGATCTGGTGCACGATTTATTATTACAGGATTGTGAATCAAAGTGCTGGGTTAAAACCTCAAACATCTCCATAGTGAATGTGGACTGAGTGCATACAACAGTGTTGATTCATTCGACGGATGGGTATTTTATACTTTATTGTTCGTCGGTGTCTTTCCGAAGGTCTAGCCTTAATGGGACGGTCCGGCTTCACCCTCCTTCTTCTTTAATCCACAACACAAAGAACACTCCACACTGAAGACACACACAGCTGCAGATATCCACCCTTAAGGTGGGTTCCCACGACGTCTTGTAACGGAGGCGGGACGGGACGGGACGGATACTCAACAACACGCCATGGGAACAGGGCCGCCTCTGCTCAGCGGAGATGAGACGCAGCTACCCACTCTATGCCGGTAAACATCACAGGCGTGTGTAGTGGTGCGCTGTTGCTATCGGTTTGCAGCAGAGGTGCGCACCCCTTCTGTTGCTGTAAAGTGCTCTGTGCCAAACGACATAGGCATCGTGGTGGGGAGTTGCTGGCGGGGTAGCCGTGGGCTAACCTGCGGCGCGCGCTCGTCCCTACACTTCGGCTAATGAGGTGCCGCCTCCGTTACAAGAGGTCGTGGGAACGCGGCTTTACAGTAACACTGTCGGACACCACTCCGGAATGTTGCTATGGGGGATTACATCTTTCATAGTAACTGCCACCTGTATACTATTTATTTCACTTTCCAGGATGGGAAAATGTAATCTGGGAATCTGGGGGGCATAATTGCTCTGCTATTCAGTGGGCTCATTGTCTCAACAAAGTTGTGGCAGAAGGCATCCTCAGCCTATAGGTGCCATTTTTTTTTTTATCCGTAGAAGTAATGTTACACTTAAAGACCTAATTCTCTAATATGCCAGTATCTCCGTTTTGTTGTTTAGAATTCATTCCTTCGAAAAATTATTTATAGAAAATCTAACGATCCCGTTTTCCGTTGCATGTTATTTTATACACAATTAAGTTTATCTCAACTCCTTTATAATTTTTCACATATTGTCCTCATTTATGCCATTATCACACTCGATAACTTTGCTTCACTGCCATGTTGTTATTCTACTGTGTCTATGCAGTTGAGGAATACAAAAACCTATAGATGTCGACACTATGTTGGTGAGACACAATACTGCTAGAACTGAGTGATTCATCTAATAATGCAAAAAACTTTCATTTAAAAAAACTCAGTTCGTAATTACTACTTTTCGGATGTTTATGACAAAAAAATAAAAAATGTAAAAAATAGAGAAATATGACATTAAAAACGAGTAAATATGACATGAAAATAACAAAATATTTTAAAAAAACATTTAAATTTTGTGAACTGCAGAGTATATATATATATATATATATATATATATATATATTATCTAGTAGTGTCGGCTTCATGTGGACAGCATGATTTGCTTCCGTACACTCACTGCACAATTGGGAAAAAAAATTTAAATCGCTTTGTTGAAGTCACTTTAATGTCACATAATTTACAGAAAAGAACTCTTCCGTCTGTACTAAAATACTCGTCTCAAAATTCTTTTACGTATCTCCTAACTTTGCACCTTCAGAAAATTTTGCTTTCGGCATGGTTGCAGTCACAAATCCACTGCAGATTTTACACTGACTGAGGAGCATTTTCAAAAGTATTGGCGACAGTGAGACATTGATTGACGCGGATCGACACAGGCAGGCCCGCCGCTAGCTGTTTGAGCGCCCGCGTGCAATACCGATCATGCCGCCCCCTGTATAACTACAGCCAGTGGTGGATTTAGGAAATTTCCGACTGTGAGATTGCCGCCCCTTCGAACATTATTTGCCACCCCCATTGTTGCCATCCCGAGTGTCGCCGGCCGCACGAAGCAGCTGTTGAGCTTAAAAAAAAAGGTCGCCGGTTACATAATACGCCCCAAATTTCGTCGCGGCGACAATGGGGTGGCATCTATCGCGGGGCGGCGACTGTTGATCACTCATTTTGCCGCCCCCCTCGATGTGCCGCCCGCGTGCGGTGCACGCCTTGCACGCCCTGGACACAGGCATGCTGCTGCTGCATTGTCGAGATTAAAAGGCGGGCGGAACATTAACGTTTAGAGAGTGACAATAGTGTATAACTTTAATTCTTCACTGGTGAATTCTGACCATTTCAGTGACAATTACTTTTATTTTTCCTCAAATGTACTGTTCTGTGAATAATTACTTAATTTCTTCTCATTTATAATTCCTAGTGAACTACCGATATTATTTTTTAAAAAATTACCAGATTTTTCCTCAAAATATGACCATATTACCATAAATATTATCGTAATATAACAAAAACTAGGAAAATGGCCGGAATATGCTATATAAAAAATACATTTAAATACAATCATAAACGTTTAATCAGTGTTTAATTCAGCATTACTCCTCAAAAAGAAGGCAGGAAAAAAATATGAGTTGTCATAAAGATCCGACCCACAGCCATTATGATATGGCATATGGAAGATGGAGAGCAACTTACAGACTCTGATCTCGACTGTCAGCGCCTGAGGCTATCCTACCCGTACGTCCCATTACCAGCAGCCCGCCATTACACCGCTGTTTACTGTTTAGTGTTGAAGATGGCGGGAACAAACTTGTGAACGTCCTGTAGTAATGTGGAGAAGCAGCGGTCGTTTAAACACTGCCATAATATAAACAATACCAACGCTGTAAAGGCTGGACGTATGAATGTGAACAAAACGCACTGCTTCGGGCACACATGGTGGGTCACATTGTGCAGAACAGAAAGTTTAGTGGAACAGCACCTACCACGCAGTCTAACCTGCCGAAATACTCGGAAAGTACGGCTCCTGCCTGTGCATCATCATAATCAATGTTTCTAGAGTGCCGGCCTCGGTAGCGTAGGGGCTAGCGTGCTAGCTCCGTGTGCCGAAGGTCGCCGGTTCGAATAATCCGGCCGCGGGCATGGATGTTAAGTGTTGTGTGTCTGTGTGAATGTCCTGTCCGTCCTGTGGTGTCTATACTTAGGAATGATAAAAACATACTGGAGAAACTAATTCACATGAAGAGATATCGTAACACATTGAGCTGGCTGAATGGCTTAGTCGCCGAAAGCCATTAAAAAAAAAAAAAAAAAAAAAAAAAAAAAAAAAAAAAAAAAAAAAAAAAAAAAAAAAAAAAAAAAAAAAAAAAAGTTTCTAGACGGTTTCTACATAACCATTTAGTAGAATACTTCTATAATCGCATTTTTTATTGCATCCACATAAAAAAAGAATTACAGAAAATACATTAGTACAAAGTCTGTACGATTTTGCAAACAGTTACCTTTCAATTGGAATAAATCCTCTACTACCTCAATAGTGCATTGGACAGACTAACAAAAAGAAAAAAGATTCGAAACCTTAAGGAGTGATGTGTACCATCTATTCTATAATTTCGTAAGGTCACCCACTCACCTCAATAGCTATTGGCTGGAGAACGGTGTCACGTGTCAGCCTTCGCTCACAAAACAGCGACCAGAGATAACATTAGAAGGAATTCGTGGTTATGTCTAAAATTTAATAAATAAGCAACTGCTACCAAATTAATTGGCATAATACATTCATTAAGGTTATTTTTCATAGCGTTTCATACTTTTCAAAAAATTTATAAATTTTGTGGCTGAAAAAAAGTGGATATGCATTTCAGTAAGATGTTATTAATTAAAGCAACTTAAAAAAACTTAAAAAAAATTTAAATTACTCATATTCTCTGCTGTAACCACGAATGCCAATTGTCATTTAGGCTTAGAATAAATTTCAGTTTAATTACAACTTTCACTAATGTTGTTGCTTGACCAAAATTTATGCATTACGGTTTATTTGTATTTTAGGCATTTTACTGACCACTTTCGTTATTTGTCTTTATTCATGTGAGTTATTAGGTTATTTTAAGTGGACATCAGACCAAATGTGTCACCGAATCGACTATTCTGGCAACTTGTTTCTGCGGAGTTGCTCAACTGTTTCATACTATGGAATGTGTATTAAGCTCTCTGGCCGTCACAGATACTATGACCAATGTTTACATTATGAGTGTTTGCCCAGTCTCAGTAATAATCAACATGATACTTTCGAAGCAAATAGGATTTTTTTTTTTTTTTTTTAATTTTGCAGAGTGAACATTAACGGTCAAATACAAGACAAGTTCGTATTTAAGCAAGTTCGAGTGTATGACCTTTGAAACAGTTACACTATAGCGCGATCGTTCCTGTCCGTGTTTAATACCTACCTCTATTAATGCTTCTGAGGTTCTTCAAGCTGAGGAGATTTTATTCATCCTAAGGGTGAAACACAGGTCAAGCTTATATTTGGCCAGATCACATCGAGCTGTCATAATCTTTTATCGCAAAAACTGAAACTATTCTAGACCTGTGACGATACGCAAAAAACAGTCACAGGCTTACACTAGTAGTGAAATAAACGCGGCGTGTACACGTGTCCGCTGAAACTGATTTGTGATAACAGAAGAAGCCGTGTGTTTGAATCTACGGGGTTACCGTTCGGAACACGGAATTGATAATCGCAAAACGTCTTTGTCGTTGACAGGAGAACAATATCCTAAGCAACGCAACATGAAGGGCACACGCGTCTTTGGTTTAATTTTGGAATTTGAAATTGTTAAAGCAATCTTTTTTTGTTTGTTTATCGCTTAACGCTTCGTCGAGATCATTATAGGCGGGAAAGGGCTGGGGGTAAGGAACGGGAACTAATTCGGTCTTGGCCTTTTGAAGGAAACATCCTGGCATTCTTGAGTGATCTGGGGAAACTATGGAAAAAACGAATCTGGATGGCCGGACGGGGATTCGAACCTACGTCCTCCCGAAAGCGAGGTCGGAGCGTAACCGCCTACCGACCACGCTCGGTTCTCTTCAGTCATGTTAACAAATCACTACAGTGAGGTTCTCCCGGATCAGCTGTCAACACTCTGGTGCATGAACCTCCCTCCCACTTACAGTCACAACAAATTTCTTCAGTGTATGCCTCGCAATCATCGAAAAAGTACTAAACATTTCAACGGGTCACAGGTATCTCAATCTCGTACGAGATGTGATCAAAAAATATGCTGCATTTTGTGATTTCTCCAAAAAAAAAAATTATTCGTTGATATCAATTGTTTCCTCTTCAAAGTACTCCCCTTCGGATGAAATACAATTGTGCCAGCGCTTTTTTTTAGAATATCCTTAGCGCTTCTCGAGCTCAATTTTCGGTTGGGCTTCAAGCTTAGCATGTTAAAAATCAGTCATAGTTTCTTCTGGTCCAGGCCGTATTTCAACCTAGCAACAATCACTTGGAAGAAATTAAAACACCTATAGTGCATTTCCACCGTGTAGATATGGTGGTTTTGCTGGAAAACAAAATTTCTGGTCCAGGCCAGATCTCACCCTAACCTCCTCACTTTTGAGATACAATATCTCGAGAACTAAGCGAGATATCAAAAAACTTTATTCTTTATTTTCCGTTTGTCTCGTCGAGTTACATATGAATTCATCATCAAATTTGGCTATAGCGAAATTTTTCTTCTGGTCCAGGCCGTATTTCAATTCTACTCAATTCTGAGATACGATATCTCGAGAACCAAGTGAGATATCAAAAAAATTTATTCATTATTTTCGATTTGTTTCGCTGATCAGAATCAATCATCAGATTGTGGCTCCACGAGAATCCCCCAAGTTTTTGTATAGCTAGAAAAATATTTTGATCATATTTTCTAGGAAAGTCGTAAACTGTCGTCCTATTCAGGTCGAAATATTTTTCGATATTCGTTGAAGCGGGGATTCTACGACAACCATAGCGCCGCAATTTGGTGATAGATTCCTTAAGTAACGTGACAAATCGAAAGTAAGGAATAAAATTTTTTGATATCTCGCTTAGTTCTCGAGATATACTGTCTCAAAAGTGAGGTGGTTAGGTCGAGATGTGGCCTGGACCTGAAGAAAAATTTCTCCAAATCTAAATTCGATGATGGATTCTTCAGTAACTTGAAGAGTCAAATCAAAAGTAAAGAATAATTATTTTTTTAATTCCTGAGTTATTTTGATATTGATCCCATTATATGATACTCCATATAGTTTTTCAAATCGTTTGGCAACTATATCAATAAAAAATTTGGATACATTTACAACGAACAGCAACATACCTTTGATGTTGGCAAAACGTCGTCCTTTCATGGTCCTTTTCACTTTTTGTACAGTTGCAACGTGTGTCGTTGGGGATACGCTCCAGGGTAGCTAAATCCTTCAGTAATATATCACTGAGTTCTTCAGCCATCGTCACTGGTTGAAAACAGAAAGGACGTTTATGCCACTTGTATCGCATCAAGTTCGCAGGTCTCTGTTCTTGTGATCTAAATAAATGATTTTTTTCTTTGCTTTATGGGTTTACGCCTCGACGACATCGAGGTAATTGTGAGAGGGGAAGGACGGGGGGGGCAAGGAACGGGAAGGAATTCTGCCATGGCCTTTTGAAGGAATCATCCCAGCATTCGCCTGGAGTGACATCATAAAACCATGGAAAACCGAAATCTGGATGGACTGACGGAGATTCGAACCCAGGTCATCCCGAATGCGAGACCAGAGCTTTACCGCTCACGCACCTCGCTCGGTTAAATAAATGATGATCCCGCCAAAACACTGTGAGACCAGTGAGGAAGAAACTTTATTGAAAAGGCGATACTAACAGAACCCACTGAGCCAGCACATAGCGCTGACTGCAAGTCTTCATGAAATACTTCTGCTTACGTCATTGGTCTGAGACAAGCAAGTTGATGCCTGAAAAGAGAATGGGCTATACTCTGGACCTAACAAGTGAATGATGCTTTGAGAATTGACATGGAGTGGTAGACAGAAAGCGATTGTGTCGCTGGTAAATTTACATCTTAGTAGAAGAAAAAACTCACAGCCCAACTTGAGCAAGCAGTGTTTGTGTGTTTGCAAGAGGCGAGGCAGATACATCTAATTGCTGTTCCAGCGAAGAGAAGGACGTGAGTGAGTTCGTGGAACTTTAGACCTCAGCTCGTGCAGGAAACCAATCCCACTGCATTTTGCACGCTGTCTCCTGGCGCTGAATGTCACACGTCTCAATAACTTCTGCGCTTACACAACGTATAATAATGTAGTTACTATCTGGTAATATAAAGTACTAGCAGAGTATCCGGCGTAAATGTGTGCCAAGTTTCATTAATTTGTCACCAGCCATTTGTAGAAGTAAACTAAACGCTGATATACCCGAACAAGTTCCATAACGTGGTGAATTGGATGCTGTCAGTTTCAAGTTTGGTCCAGGATGCATTTCAACATAATCACAACATCTGTTAATGTTGCTGCTCGATAATCGAACCATGTACGATCTGCGTATAGATACATACCACATACATAAATCTGTATCTGGTATATTTCTGTTTGTACCGGCATCACGCAGAAAATACAGATTGATGGATTTTCACAAATTCAAATCTTGGGGTCCAAGTTAAAATCTGGCGTTGAGACATTAAGATACATTTATTTCATAAATAATCCGGCATTACATGAAAACTGCTGAATAGATTTTGACGAGATTTAAAACTTTGAGTTTCTATAAAGAACACTTGAAATAAATGGGGGGGGGGGGGGGTGTAAAGTGGGAGAAAACCAAGTGTAGACAGTATTTTTCTGTGTTATTTTAATGTATACGTGTGCGAAGTTCCTTCAAAAGCGCTACAAACTGTAGCTTTGTATAAAGGATACGATAAAAATTAAGAGGGTGGAAAGGAGCAGACGAGTTGGGTTTTTGTAAACCAAATGTAGACAGTATTTTCCGGTTTTTTTTAAAAAGTACGACTATACGTGTGCAAGTTTCCAGCGATGTCGGACGAAAATTGTGGGTATGATTAAAGAACATTGCCGGAAATTAAGGAGACTACAATGGGAAAAAGAAGTTGGATTTTTTGTAAAAGTAATGTGGATAGTATTTTTCTATTTGTTTCAAAGTATATGTGTGTAAGGTTCCTTCGAAATCAGGAAAAAATACGGGTTCGTATAAAAATTAAGGGATGTAAATGGGGAGAGGGAGTTGTTTTTTATTATTTTTTTTTAATGTGCCAACTTTCATGGTGATCGGTCAATCAGTATCGAAGACAATTAATATCGAATATGTGTACATACTATCATACATTATTATACAGTATTTAAGATTCAAAACGTTGAATATACATTTTTAAGTGAAAGCCTTTTTTTTAATGAATTATTGCTCTAACCCAGTAGTCGGAAGTAAATGAACGCTCTGCCACCTCTTCATGTTTAGCACTTTTAACTGTCATTTAAATCTCATGTTTTTTTCTTTTTTGCTTCTGGCTTTGCGCTTCGTCGATGTCGAGGTCATTAGAGGCTGCAAAGGGCTGGGAGGCAAGGAATAAGAACGAATTCGACCATGGACCTTTGAAGGAACCATACAGGCATACGCGTGTAAAACCGAAATCTGGATGCCCCGACCGTGAGTCGAACTCACGTCCTCCCGAATGCGAGGCCAGAGCGTTACCGAAACATCCTGTGCAGCCTCTTGGAAATCGCACCATCCAAGGTCGACACACGTCCGATACCTCGAACCAACGCGGGGAAGTCCCTCTCCGATCTTGTCAACAAGTATCTGCATAGAAGATATCTGCCCTATCTAATACTGTCGTAAATGGCTCGGTACCAGAGTATTCACATACCTACCTCTTAGTATACTCAAACCGATGATTCGATGCCTTACGATGTCATTCAGCATGATTGTTACCCAGAGAGATCAACGTTGATTAGAAACTCTGGACCTCTCTATTTATTACTGTCTGTTGGTTTGGTACCGTATGGCAGTAACTTTTATCTAACGTACCTCTCTTCTAGCGGTGAGTGCGTCGCTTTGGTGATCTGGACAGCGGGTGAATCGCTTCTTACCAAGAAATCGTGCGTACAGTTCAAACTCTTATCTGCAGACTTCCGTTGCTAAGCTACCCTGGCTATTCCCGTATTGTGTACTATCGAATGTGTTGGAACTATTTAAAACTGGTAACATATCTTCCGTGCTCTCTACTCGGAGAATTTATCCAAGTACTGTAGTGACAAAGAGGATAGCATCCTCCTTGCTTCGATCAAGTTAACCAATAGATGCATGGTTTAGCTGATTGTAGAAAAGTGGGATATATTATCTACTTGCATCGTTCAAGTTCTTTAAGACTGACATAGATTTTTTAATTATTTTCAGGGAACCATGGTAAACCGTAATCTGAATGACCTGTGTTAACCCCTCGCTCACCGGGTTCAGTTCGAGGAAAGATTAATGTGAATTCGATAACAGTTTTCGTTCGCAAAAGAAAAGCCGTTCCGTCATGACAGTCCATGTAAACAATTACTACCAACTTTTCAGTTTCAGTTATCACTCTGAAACAAAGGCTACGCTAAGAGAACTTAGCAAACAAAATTACATCCAATGCTTGAATAAGCTCAAAAATGTAATACCTTCAAGAAGATAAAACTTTTAGTATCAAACATTGCCATTGTACTTGAAAATAAATCTTTTAAATTGTTAGCACGGGGCCATACACTTTATAGAATTGAAGTTTGTACTTGGAGTATATCAGAAACAAGGAAAATTCTAGCATTCTGAACGTGATAATATTAAAGGATATGCATAATAAAGTGAAAATATGAAGTGTAAAATGAACAATTTCCTGGAATTATTGGATGGTGAAAGACATGGTCAAAAAATTTCACAGATAGAGGAGACGGGTTGGGGTAGATTTTACGACATGTGGATTAGTTAATTTGTTGTAGGCGTGAACATTCGAAGGCAAGAACTGTGGAGGAATGTGAAGAGTAGAAAAATTGCTCATAACGTAGGTTGTAATTAAAATCTATAGACCAGAGTGCCAGCTCAAAACAGGCAAAGTCAGAGGATTACATTAAACAAGTCGAGAGATCGATAATTGAAAAAAGATCACTCACTAAAAACAGTACATCGTTTATTACTATTTCGTATCAGAAACATACAGTTACACAATCACAACATCAAATTATATTGGGCCAGAACTTGGCCACTTCCAGTGCATTTTCTGAGGCCTCATACAGTTCAGCTGCCGAACAGGATGCTGGACACAGTCGACAATGGAGCATGTGCTGGACAGTCTGGTCTTCACCGCAGTCGCACTTGATATCATTGATCTCAGCATTGCCCCATCTTGCTAAGTTCACTTTGCATCTCCCACTCTTGATCTCAGCCTATTCAAAGACTTCCACGTCAACCATCCCTTGTCATAGCCAGGTGGCAAAGATTCAGACACTCTTTCCCATCCATGCGGAAGGGGAGCCTAAGCTTCCCATAGTTGTAACCTGGCTTCTTCAGTTGTCGTTGTAAGTTCCTGAGATATTCTTAGGAAACTTTTCCTGGACTTCAGTCTTTGCCTATATAGTGGATGAGATTTTTCATGGTTCACTTTCCTCCTTTCCTTGTTCATTGCTATTTCCCTTTGAGATTATTCCTACTGGAAACTTTCAGCTTGGAGTTCATGCAATGTTTCCTGAATGTCAGTGATCTGTCAAGGGTCACTCCTAGATATTTTGGAGTGTCACAGTGTTCTAGTTCGACCCCCGACCATGTTACCTTAATTACGAGTTGCTTCTTTATTCCGTAAATGAAAAGCACATACTTGTGTCTACGCAGGATTTGGTTTAAGCTGGTTCGTGCTATAATACCTTGACAAATCTTCTAGAGCGTTGGTAAGGGTGCTCTCCAACGATTCAAAGTCTTTGCTCTGTGAGACCAGATCAAGATCATCAGCATACACGAAACTACTGCATTTGGGTGGTATAGGCTGATCATTGGTATATATGTTAAACAATAATGGGGTAGCACACTTCCTTGGGGTAGACTATTCTTCTATGACCTCCAATGGCTACGCTGTTCTTGGAAGTAAACAAAGAATCTGCGGTTCTGCAGAAGAGTAGCAATGAACTTACTAAGACTGAAAATCCTGGT
This sequence comes from Vandiemenella viatica, assembly GCA_031002005.1. Taxonomy (NCBI): domain Eukaryota; kingdom Metazoa; phylum Arthropoda; class Insecta; order Orthoptera; family Morabidae; genus Vandiemenella; species Vandiemenella viatica. The sequence continues at coordinate 178,457,305 of JARYHS010012519.1, read as the reverse complement.
CAGATTGTAGAACTTGACTAGTAGTAGCTGATGGTTGACGGTGTCATACGCTGCTGACAAATCAACAAATACCACCCCTGTTACCTTACGTGCTTCAAAACCATCTTCTATAAACTGCGTGATATTTAGTAGTTTTCCTGTGTAACTTTTACCCAGTACATCGTCACATATCATGAAGCAGCTGGATGTTGTATTTAAAGCGATAACAACGCACAGGTGATAAGCACGGAGTACTAATGTTACAGGTTCGGTTTGAGTCGTTGATTCTTGCTTATAACCATTTTTTTTTTTTTTACGCCTCGTTGACTTGTGGTCATTAGAAGTGGGAAAGGACTGAGGAACAAGGAAAAGAAAGGAATTCGGCCATGTCCTTTGAAGGAACCATTCCGGTTTGAGCCATTGCTATCGTCGGAAGTAGCTTTCCAGGGACTTGATACACAGGAGACCGCCAACGCCGGTAGCATTTCAGGAAGATCTCTTTGGAACTTGAGTCGAACTATGCTGTCAGTAAGGAACGGTTTAGTTTGAATTGTAGTTTTTGCTAACGTTCCACAGGTTTCTGCGAAAGTCTGTCTCCTCGGTGACTCACGATTTCTATCGTTCGAGAAATCTCAGTTGTGAACCAGTTTCCGCATTCTCGGCCGATAGTGCACAGAATTCGCTGTAATCAGCGCTGTGTCTCGGTATCTTCGGAGAACGAGTCTGATGTGTGTCCAGTTTAATTATGAGAAGTAAAACCATCGAGTTTCTACGTAACAGCAACCTGTCACACTAAATTATGCTTGGACAAAAGTATAATTGAACAGGTGAATGGAAGAAGGTTAAAATTCCATCCAAATGAGAAAATAAAGTGAGATAGCCATTTTGTAGCTTGGAAGTTGTTCTAAACGTTGAGCGCAGAAATGGGAGTACGCAAGTTAAAATTGTGATCGAAGATTTTGTTGAGTGGAAGAAGATGAAGATAATATTTCTAAATTGTTTCCCATTTTCACTTCACTGTTCAGGAGAAGATTCTGAATTGTAATCAGTGTTGGCGTAGTACTTAAAAGAAAAAACTCGAAAGGATTTGAGCAAGAAGAAAAGTTTAACACGTAGGCCTAGAGTGTAACAGTGAATTTAATGGCTGTGTAAATGCCTCCCGTTACACTGATTAGCTTTTCAGCTTAATATTTAAGAAGCAAAACATGAACCAAGAACTAATTTTCCTTCCTAGAGACATTCTGTGCACCGGAACAGTCGTCATCGACCAGAAAAAAGTTCATAACATTTCGAAGGTGAGACAATACATTCCTCAGGATCACCTTGTATTTTATGAAAATATCCTACAACTAACAACTTCAAACGCAACTACCAGCGATGATGAGAAAGAAATTTTAATAAAAAATTCTTAAGATCAAAACAATATCATTATCTCCATGAATAGATATAGTAAAGTAAAACAAACTCTACATTTTACTCCTTTTAGATGCTAGTAACAAGTGTATACACTGTTCCACATAATATGTAGTAATTAACTCTGGATTGAATTTGTAGATTACAGTGAATAATGATTACACTAGTGGGTTGCAGCTAACTTGTTATCAATTGCTGGTAATATAACTGACATTATTAATGAGTGTATGTACTGTTCCACATCCCGGAGATTATTCTCACATGGGATCAAAGTGAACATATCTATCTTTAGTCTAAAAATACTAATGAACGTAAAAATAATAATATTCAGATTGAAATAATATTTATGTTTATGAAACTAGGAGAAGTTATAAGTTCAGATTTTTGGAAACGAAGCTTGAGCGTATGTTTATAAACAACGACCATAAAGTGAAACCATGCCTATATTTTTCCAGCTTCCTTCACCAACTAAAATCTAATTAGTGGAAGAAGGATAACATTCCACTAAAAACAATGCTTTACATCTTCAATACTGACAAATACTCTAAGGTTCAATCCGAGTAAAAGATAATGCAGCCTATGTCAGGTAAAACTATTAGCAGACTCAACAAATAGTTTTTTTGGTTTCCCGAAAAGTTAGGTTAAAGGAAAGTTATCAGTTTTCTACTCTCTAGTGCAATTTTCCTAGTGACTAATAAATCTGCAACCAAGCAATTAATTAAAAAGACATCTGGAACAAGCGTTAGATCGTTATACTTAGATATGTGAGTTGACCATGAGGTGGGTTAGCAAGCAGTCACCATGACAGTGAGCATGCACGTTGTCTGAAGTACAGGCATCCGAGTGACTTCGCCACGTGTCGCCACGGAGTCACGTACACACTTTGACAATAAATTTGGCCGCCGCTGAAAAATTCTATCACTTTTATTTTGCACAATCTGACATCAATGTCATCCTAAGGTACAGTAAGGTGCAGTACTGGCTTGCCAGTATTGCATTATTGTTTCCTGGGATGACATTGATGTCAGATTGTGGAAAATAAAAGTGATAGAATTTTTCAGCGGCGCCCAAATTTATTGTCAAAGTGTGTACAGCGAGTACTGCGACCTGCCCTAATACTGTCGACTGCCTTCACTGCAGCTGGGCAAGACGGATATTATTTTGTTGATCGCTGTGTATACAGTCTTTTGGAAAGGTGTTCACTTCCTCGAAGTTAATGAGTTACACTTCATGTCCCTAAAGACGTCCCTACATAAACTTCCGTCTCCTCGACCTCACGTGAAAAACATGAATGCTTCTATGTGCCTTTCAGACATACAGGTTCTTCAATCCATCGACCCTGACAGTGATTTCATTTTCATAAATTACACAATTGCTCAGGATATTAATTTCTCTTTGAGTTATCTATATATAAAAAGATGAATGTATGTATGTTTGTTTGTTTGTTCTTTATACAAATCCACAGTTTTCATCCGACTTCGATGAAAGTTTGCACACTTATCCTTTGAATCAAGGGAAAAGTACTGTATATATTTGGTTGAAAAATTTTCTGTATAAATAATACATGTTGTAATATAATTTCGAAAAATTGCTGAACGGTGATAGACGCGTAGGATGTGTAGGTCTCTGTACTGCCTTTCCATATAGCGGTCTGGTAGCTCAGTGCTTAAATCGCTTGCTTACTGCTGTTTGGATCGTGGTCTCCGTTTCAGATCTCCGTACAGGCAAAGATTTTTAAAAATTGTTTTTGATTGTAAGAGTCACGCCTGGACCGTCGGTTATTCGGATTGAATGTTAAACTGTAGATATCACAAATTTAGGGGTTCAATCCGAGGCAAATCGTAGGTAGTCTTGCAATGCTGTAGGTGTACACTTTTTCACGGTACAACGATCCCTCAGTGGTTGTTCGCAGTCAGAGTGTGTGTGTGTGTGTGATCTGCAGTAATAATATTATAAATGCGGAAGTAAGTCTCTGTCTTTTTGTTACATTTTGACGACAAAATGACTATATCGATATTGATGGAATTTGGCAAGAAAATCTGTAGGAAGGGCACAGGAAATTTTTTCCTGTATGATTAACAGTTGCAGTCTAGAAATTTTTAGAACTTAATGGCAGAAATATGTTGGAAATTGATTCTCTTCAAGAGACACGTTCGACGGTAGAATGATATAGTGATAGCTTTCCTGTCATAATATGCCGACTCGGTTTGGGACCAATCCTTCGTTACCAACAACTTTCTATATTCAATTCTGGCAAAGAAATTCTTAATCCACGCGTACGAAGTCGCGGGTATCAGCTAGTTTCTGATAAATTCCCCCCGAATTTTAGTTAATACACCTCAGTATAGTTAACATGGCACAATTATTTTCCCTTTGTACTACCCTTCTTCAATCCTATTTTATTTCCGATCCTGGTAGTAGACATGTTAACATTTTGGGGGACGCTGATTCCATCTCAGAAGTGACGATCCAGTTTCGATTTTTTAATGTTTCAGGAAAAACACTTCCGACGGGCGCCGGGATGGTTCCTTCTTAAAAGACCATGGTCGATTTCCTTACTGCTCCCTTTTCCCATTCATTTCCCGACCCAACCGACCATTCAGATTTTGGTTTTCCAATGTTTCCGTAAGTCATTCCAGGCGAAAGCTGCGAAGACTCCTTTAAAAAGCAATGGCTGGTTTCCTTATCGTTCCTTGCTTCCAGTCTTTTACCGCCTAAATAACTTCGACCATGAGAATACGCAAAGCCCTAAGCAATCAAAGTCCAGGCTCTAGGGACCTCGGAGTTGACACGAGGCGTAAAGTCTCAATGAAAGAAAATATCTCTTTCTTTTCTTCGAAATAAGTTCGAGAAAACGTTTCAGTTTCTTTTTTTTTATTATTTCAACATTTACAGACAATATATATGTACTAACATAAAGAATGACTGGTAATTTTTAGGGAAACACAAAACATTCTGACATATAGTGTGTTGTGATTTTAGAAATGTAAAACATTTGGAATTTGCACGCCCGAGTGGAATAATGTTTATGTTAGTTAGATAGGATGCTACATTTGATGTTGTGTCGTAGGAGCGGTCCTTCTACATTTTAAGTGTGATTGCCTACTGTCGAACATGCCGTCACGAGTATTTTATCTTAAACCATTACTACTGATGACAGTTATAACTGTTCTCCGCGTTATTCTGCTTGTGAAATGTTTGTCTAGAATTTCAAGTGCGGAGATGTTTCAGCTGAAGTAATCCTTGTGACGGTACACTTTTCATATTTTGCGACATAGGCTGCTTTAGCTTTGTTTTAAATTATTTACATTGTTAAAAGTAAAAGTATACAAATATTTCACGACACAATAACTTATTTCGGATATCAGGAGTCGGAGGAAATAAAAAAATACTGTCACATACTATTCAGACACCATTTTTCAAACATGTTTAACATCAATTAACACTCTGCTCTTCGAAATATACGATGGAATAACGAAAACAGTAGTATTTGTACAAGATTTTGGTATCGAGATTTGAATTGCCTTTGCCTTTTCCAGTTCCAGAGTGGCGTCATGTCCCCTGTTATGCGTATTTCTGTATTATTTTTCCACTTTTTTTATTGAGAAGTTATTGACAACAGAGGACGTATACAAGAATTAATGCAGAGCACCTATGCTGGAAGCCTGGTTCGAACTGGTGAAACGTGCAATTCGATTTCAACACGCTAACCCATACGTTGCTTGGCATGGCGGGAAAATTGTTGTAAGAGAAAAACATTTGTGCGTAATTAATTCATTCGTCTCGCCCTTGTGGTTTCCGTCAACTGGAAGATATAATATGTTAATGCCACAATAATCTCATTTGTTTTTTGGGTCACTGAAAATAGTTCTGTAGTAGAGAATATCACAGTGTCGGTATGCACGAGAGCCTGTTTTTGTATTTCTCGAGCACAACATGAAATGTGAGGGCACGCCTACCAGAAGTGTGTATTAGAAACAGCATCTCTGCCGTAGCCAACGATAATAGTGTTACAAGTTGCAAGCCGATGACGATCACTAGCTCCCACGTCATCAGTTGGCAGATAGGTCGAGAAACAAGAAAACAACTGCTTCGTATCAGGACAGGAAGGTCTGTTAGAGGTCGCTTCAGCTTCCCAGAAAAGCCTCGCGCGTATTTCCTGCAAGCTGGGAGACTTTTCCGTATCGATTCGGAGAGATTTTCTTACATCATCTCCTCTGTTCTCGCTAATGAATGACAAGAAAGGTAGAAACTGTAACAGTCTTAGGCAAGGAACCGACACGACCGCGAAGAACAGAGCTAAATTGGTAGAAACATTAACTTAGCTTAGGTTTAGATATTCATCTTCGAAGTTGGAAGGTCGTTGGTAACAGTGAAAATAAGCTCCTTAAATGTAAAATAGTCTTTGTCAATAATAAATGGAATGTATTTATGAACTTTTGTATAAAATATAATTTTTAGTAGAAACTTTGAAAGAAAAGCAAAAAACAAAAACAAAAAAAAAGATCCTTTATAAATAGCAAAGAGTTTTAAAGTGATCACGTCTTCCCAAAAGGAATTATGTCTTTACTACTTAAAACAGCGGCGCCTACCACATCACATTCTTATTTTACACTTTCAAGAGGTAAAGATTTAAAATTTTTAAGCTATTTATTTACGTTCCATATCATTTATCGTTCAGTGTAGTTGCAACTTTTTTTTAGGTAAATGGTTGAGTATAAGCGTAAAAGATTTCTTTTGTGAAGATATAATTTTGAACTATTACTTCCCGCACTGAATAGGATCTAAATCTTCCTGTCCGTTTCTGACGACAAAATAAAACTTTAGAACATGGACCACATGGCAAAAAATATGGAATTAGATGGGCTCGCGCATGTTAGTGAAGTCGGTGATTTAGAATTCATGTTTGTTTTGGAATACTTTCTGAAACATATTTCAAATCAAAAGCATTTCATCATTTTTCAATTCAAACATAGCTTTTCGAAACAATTTTTTAATAAAACACAAAAGAAAAACAGGTTTACGAATTAAGGTGGTTTTCTGGTTTGTACCATTTGCATTCCTATATTGAATATCACAGTGAAACACAGCAACATAACAATATTTTTGTACCCAAGGGATTTTTTTTTCCGTAGAATAGTTGTCAACAAGTAGTTATTTGCACGATGTGGTTTGGGTGTAAATAAGAAAGAGAAACTACCAAGTATGTCACAGAAGCTTTGTGCTGATTTCAGATTTCAACTCCTTGGATCAGCAGCGTTTAGCAACTCTGAACAGCGTTAGGTCGCCATATCAAGGAAAACGGTTTTTTTTGGTCTCCGGACATTGAGAGATTACTGTCAGCAACAGCGGTTCACCACTTTCCCCGTACATAAAAGACGAATTCAGACACTTGTGGGCCCTCCACGCATAACAATAAGTGTTCAAGCGCAGGCAGGGTTTGTAAAGTGGTGGACAACAACATGCATTATACCAAGTGAGTTTTTTATCTTGAGACAACTAAATATCTCGAAAACTACAAATCCGATCAAAAAAAGTGGGTAATAAAAATTGTTCGTCTCGACGAGGGACATCCGATGATACCAAATTTGACTCCCCACCCCCACCCCCTAGGGGTGGGGGAAGGGGGAGAAAAAAAACTTAAATAGGAACCCCCATTTTTTATTGCAGATTCTGATTCCCCGGAAAAAACTACCCCTATTTGACCCCCAATTCGAGTCATTTTGGTCGATAGATGGCGCTGCATTTCTCAGAGTTTTCTCATTACTTGATGTACTTCCATTGCGTTCACATCGTCGCTCATTTCTCAGAGTTTTCTCATTACTTGATGTACTTTCATAGCGTTCATAACATCTCTGATTTATTTACTTCGTTCTGTTGCACGTGTCAATGAGAATGCAGGCTATAACGTTGCAAGAAAAAATTGAAATGGTCTACATTTATGGAGAATGTCGCAAGAATATCGATAATGCTGTTGATCTTTATGCTCATCGTTTTCCAGACCAGCCTCGATCGCGCGCTTCTTTTACCGTATTATCCAACAGTTCACTCAGGAGGGAAGTGTGCACACAAACAAACGAAAGCGGCGAAGGACGATAGCTGGAGAAAATAACGAAGTTGCAGTTTTAGCTGCAGTGGCTTATAACCCTCACATTAGTACTCGACAAATAAGTCGTGAATCAGGAATTTCTCAGACTACTGTTTGTCAGATTTTGCATCGTAGAAAATACCATCCGTTCCATGTTTCGTTGCATCAAGAACTTCACGGCAATGATTTCGATAATCGATTGACATTTTGCCGATGGTCGCTACAGAAAATACAAGAAGAACCCCATTTCTTTGCTCGAGTACTGTTTTCGGATGAATCCACTTTTACTAACCACGGCACCATTAATCGACACAACATGCATTATTGGAGTGTGGAAAACCCGCATTGGTTACGCCAAGTTGAACATCAGCGTCCGTGGAATGTAAATGTTTGGTGTGGGATAATTGGGGACAAACTTATTGGTCCACATTTTATCCATGGACATTTCAATGGGGAGAAATATCAACAACTCTTAGAGGACGTACTGCCAACATTGCTTGAAGACGTACCCTTAGACGTGCGACAAACAATGTGGTTTCAACATGACGGTTGTCCAGCACATTTTGCTGTAAGATCGCGGGAAGTGTTAGATCGTCTGTACAATCGTCGATGGATCGGAAGAGGAGGTCCAGTGCCGTGGCCTGCAAGATCACCAGATCTCACTTCGCCTGATTTTTTTTATGGGGATACTTGAAGAATGAAGTTTACAGTGAAGTGCCAACAACGCCTGAAAACATGATTGAACGAATTACCAACGCTTGTCAAAAAATCACGCCGGATATGCTTCTTAGTTGCGTCGAATCATTCCAAGAGCGGGTAAATAAATGCATCGATGTCGGTGGTGATATTTTCGAGCACTTGCTTTAGAATTGTTGTTAGAAACAAACACGTGAGAGGCGAGGGGACTCACCAAAAACAAGCACCCCGATGGTGAGAGGCGAGGGGACTCACCAAAAACAAGCACCCCGATGGTGAGAGGCGAGGGGACTCACCAAAAACAAGCACCCCGATGGTGAGAGGCGAGGGGACTCACCAAAAACAAGCACCCCGATGGTGAGAGGCGAGGGGACTCACCAAAAACAAGCACCCCGATGGTGAGAGGCGAGGGGACTCACCAAAAACAAGCACCCCGATGGTGAGAGGCGAGGGGACTCACCTAAATCTAGCACCCCAAAGGGAACAGAAAATTACTACGTCCACGTCGTTGTTCCTGGGTAACGCAAAAAGTAATGTTTGACTTTCGCTATCTGCTAAAGAATTTGCATCAGTGCATTTTGAAATAATGTCCATTCCCATCCCTCAAGTTTGGAGGTGGGTGGTGTTATTGAATAGTTTTTGAAAAATATCAATCACATTAACTTGTATTTTGCTGATCTGATGTGTATTTCACGAGATATCCTCATTTTTTAAATGAATTTTTGCTTATTTTGATTTTTGTCGATTGCAGCGCCATCTATCGACCAAATGACTCGAATTGGGGGTCAAATAGGGGTAGTTTTTTCCGGGGAATCAGAATCTGCAATAAAAAATGGGGGTTCCTATTTAAGTTTTTTTTCTCCCCCTTCCCCCACCCCTAGGGGGTGGGGGTGGGGAGTCAAATTTGGTATCATCGGATGTCCCCCGTCGAGACGAACAATTTTTATTACCCACTTTTTTTGATCGGATTTGTAGTTTTCGAGATATTTAGTTGTCTCAAGATAAAAAACTCACTTGGTATACTACGTCATATGCTGGCTTAGATATTCTTCAATCACTCGGTAAAACAAATTCTACATGGCAGTAGGAGATGTGTAACGTAGTTACTTGAAAAACGTTATTTCGCTTGTGTTGGAATATATTATTCAAAATATAACAGATAAAAATCAAATAATGATAGATAAAAATAAAAATTGCTATTGGTATCAAAGTTCATCCGGTGATGTATATACGTACATATATTTTTTTTCAGATGAAAGTAGACATCTGACGCAAGATATCATGAAGTTGTGAATGGTGAAAATAAAATTACGTATAAGTCAAAGAACCGCAGAAAAGACAGATAAACTTTTGATAAACTAAAGTTCAAGGCAGTCCAGCTGAAGGATCAGGGTTACCAACTGAAAATAAAATAATAGTGAAATTTAATCATTTAATGGGTACAGAAATATAAGATAAAAAAATCATGCGGGACACTCGAGTTCTAAGAGCTTCTGAGGATATGAAAATTAAAATCTTAATATTTGTGACGTATTGCTGAAGAAAGGATCACCAAATGGATATGTATAATTGTTCACCTTTGGAATTTTAGATTAAAAACATGGAATGAGAGATTTAAATACGACAGGCGCTAAAAAGTCTTAACAATTGATAAATTGAAAGCCTGAGCAGAGCGCGAAGGAAGTGATGTAACGGAGACGTAGAATAATTATTTCTTCAAAGATTTGCCAGGCGGTGGGAATTGAATAGTGATACCCAGTCCCTTATTAAATGGCTTCATCATTTGAATGCCTATTGAGCTTTAATCTTATATTCCAGTCACATTACGTATTTGTAACATAATAACGCCCCTAATGCATCTTTGTTTGGTTTGTACAGAGTCGCGTCGCTGGTAGCCGCGCTGTTAGGGGACGTTGTCACTCTCCGTCTATGATAGAGGCGCATGGAGTGAATAAAAAATTGCTCCGGAGTTACAATTGAAAAATAGTTAGTTTAGCAGAAACCTTTGTGGAACGTGAGGCTTTAGTTCCTTTCGCTGATCTGATATTCCTTATTGATCATAAGTGGCTGAAATCATCTCGTCGAACAATGCAAATCCTTCATTAATTTGACAACCACATATATTCTCCTTTCGATACACTGATATTTCTTGTATATAGCAAAAAAATTAAAATAGTGAAGATTAGAAACGAATTTTAAGGATAGTTGAAATTTTTGCCTGGTAATATTACCGACTTTGTGTAAAAGTCGGTGATAATGACATTAAAAACTTCATAAAATGTGTGTGTCGAAAGATAAACCTGACCTAACTGGTGTTAGTTTTGCAACCTTGTAGCTTTCAATAGAGCGTGGTGGGTGAGTGGTAACGCTCTTGCCTCACATTCGGGAGGATGCAGGTTTGAATCCCCCTATGGCCATCCAGATTTAGGATTTCCATCGTTTCCCTAAATCACTCCAGGCGAATGCCGGAACGGTTGCTTCAGAGTTGCATGGCAGAATTCCTTCTCCTTTTTTACTTGCAATACTTTCGTCTCTCTAATCCTCGACGTTGACGAGGCGTAAAAGAGTAAGGAAAAATTGCATCCTTCAGATATCACAGTTTCAGATTGACATTGTTTAATCGGAAGAAGGGCCAAAGTGGCCACTGACAAAGAAAACAATATTCGTTCTTATTCATTTCGCATACCAGGTAGGTGAAATGAAAGTCATCAAACAGGAAGGTTGTGAATATGTGACAAGATGTAAGCAGACTGAAAAACAGTGCATCAGCTGAGCATTTCTAACACAAGGATAACAATTTTGTGACATAGTAACTGAATATTCTTATTTCTTTCTCAATTGAACTACGTGTTCTCATTTTCTGAAATGTCAATAATCATTTTTAATAACTGTGAACAAAGAAGATTCTACTCCTCCCCCGGCGCTGCTTGACAGTTTATTTTGCTATTGAACTCTAAGGAATTACTCCCTAGGACAGCAAAGTTCCTGCACTGATGTTATGTATGAATTAGAGCTAATTATAAGTTATGTATATTGTAAACAACACCAGTTTGTATCATCATGGATACGGCAAAGTAACCTAACGCAGATGTCAAAGCTAACTGTAATATCTTACCTCTGTACATGTCGAACCACTTCCTATAAAATGTAATTAGAGGATAATACTCTCACTGCAGCTGATCTTGAATGATTATTTATATGGGCTGTCCCGTAACATTGTAGTATCCATGTAAACTGTACATGGCTGTATGGGTGCGCAGCCCAAATGCCAATAAAATAAAATAAAACTCTAAGGAAGAAGGTCATTATAGGATCGTATATAAACTATAGCGAGTATTCCTTATCGAAAATGAACACAAGAACGAAAATTGCGGATATCATTTTAAAATTTTTACCGCCTTGCTATGTTGTATATACGACACACTTCCGCAAGACTCACAATTGATGCATGAAATGGAAAATAAATACTGAAAAGCTTGGCTAGTGAGGAGACAAGTAGATGAAGCAGGTTAGAATCTCAATCTGACGGTTTGGATTGTTCGTTGTTGAGGAACTTTGTTGTTGCTGATACAATGTTGTAACCTGTACAGCGCGACAACATTCCTCAGAGCGTTAATATGAAACAGCTAGTTGCTACCAATCTGGAAGAAGTCGCAGGAGACTGTTAAAACATAACAACAATTCAGAGACATGTTGAAATGAGCTTTGACTGGTAACGCCTGTTTTGCCCGTGGGTGTTGCGAAGTAGTCGCCCGTAGTCGCTGGACAGGTCAGTCGCCCTTCACACCGCTCAGGTATCGACCCGACCGACAAGTCCCTGCGGTTGTCCATGAAATACATCCAAGGTGTTTCTGATCCCAAAGTCACTGCTATACTTCCTGCTATTGGAACCCAACATTTTTGGGATCCTAATATCGTGATTTCAGGAAGCTAGTCAAGGCGAACTCATTGGTATATCTACCTGTAAGACTTGACAATCGTCGATTCCGAATTATATGAGAATATTTGTTGTATTCATCCTTTCCATATCACTTGGGTTACAGTTGCTAGCTACCGCTTGATAATGAATTATAACAATCGTTCGGTAATTCCCCTCTTCTTCTCTGACCGAATATGACGTTAGTTCATACGTAGACGGCGGTAAATGACGTAGCAAGAAGGGACTGTGGTTCAAACTAAACCGAGGGCAAATACGGAAAACTGTGCAACTTTGTTCATTACGCTATTTCTTCCCACAAGTTTTCTTCTTGTTCTAAAATTGAGGCTCAGTAAGTTATAGCAGTGATGCCAGCCACTTGGCTTTGAATATACGTAGATGGCCGCTAAAATTTCCGTAAATTGAGTACAGAAATCCGGAGACTCGTTAAATAAAAGACTGAAATAATAATTATTGAAGAGAGAGTCAAAATTAAGAATACTTTTTATTTCCAGGTCTTTAAAATTACAAAAATAATATCCTACATTGAAAGTAAGAAATATCTTTGAACATATTTTATACATCGTCACTTTCATCACTGCAGCTGCTATGCTTAGTAGTTTTTTATTTTTTTATTTTTCCCTAGTGACCATACATTTTCTTTGTTGACATTAAATTGAGCATATCTTCTGTAACAGGAAATGTTAATAACTGAGACCCCTTTGCACTCGGATATTGGTTAGGCCTTCTCGGAAGGCACTGCTTTGTAAGCCGTGCCAACGAGCGTGTCACCGTGCATAAAGAGTGCGCCAATAGTTTTGTATTACGGTCATTTAAGATCTATAAAGTCTGTAACCAAACAAAATATGAGCTTTATTTCAACCGTTGGTTCACACGAACGGTTCCAAGCAAACGATTCACAATTATTGACAATTCTGTAATGCATTAACACTATACGCTTGAAATTTAACAAAACACCAATATAAGGAAAAATCAACAAATGATAAAAAGTATAAAAAAATCAGTAGATATTTTAACAAAATCCGAAAATCCTATCTTTCATAAAAATCCGTAGATCTACGGATAATTCTGTAGAAATGGTAGCACTGGAGTATAGTAAATTTTACATCAATGATCGTCACTAGAATTTTAAGTCACGTGCTTTAATAAATTGTAAAGATAACCCGCAGCTATACCATGTTATTGTAATTGCGAGATTAGGATATTACCGAGATATAGTTATTTAATCACTGCACGGAGAAGACAACAGTTGGTAAGCTCAGGAACAACTGCTAGCGATGCGGATAGAGTGAGCCTACTCACACGATCACTAGCAGCTGCACTGATCTCAAAATTTTACGTCTACTACGATAAATGAGGCAGAAAGAATTACTAAATCATTTTTCCTTATTAGTATTCTAGCATTGTTCAACTGGACGAGGGTATCACGAGAAATTATGAGTTTTCTTTTTACTGAAAATTGTAAATTATTTCTAGAGAATGACGTGTTACAAAAATCAAATCGTAGTGTGACACCTCAAAGTAGTACGAAGTAACTAATATAACAACTACGATAAAATGTTGAATGTCTGTCTCGCAATCTTCATTCAATGATTCAAACTTCGCTGATACATATACCCATACTTCCACAGATAGTTAACAATTGTAAAATGTACAAGTCGTTAGCAACATTGCGACATATGCCTTTTTTTAAATACATTCTTCTATTGTCTATTGTTCCTATGTAATTCATCTTCCAATATATCGTACATCTATTAAAAGTACACATGAGCACATTCCGTCATTTTAATTCCAGTAAGTCGCAATTTTGTGACTTTTATATGAAATAATGAAAAGATACACGACACGCATTTACGACTACGAAGGAAAAAAACAATACCAAAAAACGGATCGCACTAGTTAAAAGGTACCTTAAACATGTTAATATCACACCCTCTTAAAATTCAGGATAACAGTAGAAACACACAAGTGTGACCGTTACAAAAACAGAAGAATTAGGAGTAATTCATGGAAGAGAAAATATGGCCGTGATCACAAGCTGGAACTTGATTTCAGGCACAAGGGTGTGCGAAGATTTTCTTTCGTTCGTAAGGGGGTGAAACATTGGAATTAATTATCAAAAGAAATGACGAATAATTTACCAATAACTTTCAAAGAATTTAAAGTTGAAATGTGTAGAAGGTAAAAGTAGGTGGGTACAGGAAAGTGCAAAAATGTGTGTGTAGGGAAATTGCTACCGGAGCGTGCGCTCCATCACAATTAAAATAGATTAAATTATAAATTAAGGACAAAGAAACTTCAGATCACATACTAAATGATGCGAAATATCCAAGCATTATTAGTTAGGATTTCATATACTTGGTTTTGTGTACAACCAAGTTAAATACGATAAATGTCAACAACTCAAATCTCATCTCACTATAACGTAAATCACACGGTCAGAGGTAGCAAATATATTTATATTTTTTTTTTACCTTAAGCTTTCTTTTTTTAGAGGGGGGGGGGAGGAGGGTTTATTCCTTCCAAGTAAAGCCTGGGAGGCGGGCTGCTGAAGGGTAGGGTCAGCCGATTCATCCTAAATGGAACAGAAGGGTGTGCAAGTCGGCCGTGGCCTTATAGGAAACCATCCCGGCATTCGCCTCGAGTGAAACAGGAAAACCACGGAAAACTCCAGTCAGAATAACCATAGGGGATTCGCCCACCGTCCTCCCGAATGTTAGGTATGAAGGTAACTTAGCCCTCCTCTTAACTCGGTCTAATACTAACCCAGATACATCTATATAATAAAGATAAATGTAAGTATGTATGTTTGTTGGCTGGTTTGTTTGTTCTTCATACCAATCCACAGTTTTCATCCGATTTCGATGAATGCTTGCACACTTATCCTTTGAAACACGGAGAAAAATACTGTCTACATTTGGTTGAAAATTTTCTGTATAAATAATACATGTTGTCATATAAATTCTAAAAATTACTGACGGCGATAAACAGACGCGTAGGATGTGTAGGATGTGTAGGTCTCTGTACTGCCTTTCCTGATAGTGGTCTGGTAGCTCAGTGGTTAAAACGATTGCTTACTGCTGTTTGGGTCGTGGTCTCCGGTTCAAATCTCCGTGGAAGTAAAGATTTAAAAAAATTGTTTTGATAGTAAGAGTCACGCCTGGACCGTCGGTTATTCGGATTGAATGTTAAACTGTAGATATCACAAATTTAGGGGTTCAATGCGAGGCAAATCAAAGGTAGTCTTGCAATACTGTAGGTGTACACTTTTTAACGTTACAACGATCTCTCAAGGGTTGTTCGCAGTCAGAGTGTGTGTGTGATCTGCAGTAATAATACTATAAATGCGGAAGTAAGTCTCTGTCTTTTTGTTAAATTTTGATGACTAAATGACTATATCGATATTGATGGAATTTGCCAATAAAATCTGTAGGAAGGGTATGATTAACAGTTATAGTCACGAAATTTTTAGAACTTATCGAATAATGGCAGAAATATGTTGGAAATTGATTCTCTTCAAGAGACAAGTTCGACGGTAGAATGATATAATGATAGCTTTCCTGTCATATTATGCCGACTCGGTGTTGTTTGGAACCAATACTTCGTTACCGACAACTTTCTATATTGAATTCTGGCTAAGAAGTTCTTAATGCACGCGTACGGAGTCGCGGGTGTCAGCTAGTTATTTTAAGCAGCAGGTCGCCGGCAGCTCTGGCGTTCCTAATGGCTCCGTGGGCGTGCGACGTGACTGCCACGCCCTTGTCGAACAAGACGCGTGACCGACGCCGGCCCGGAAGCGTCACGCAGCGTCGCGACGCGTGCTTACACGCACCACGCACCACCGACGGCTTCCGGTGCCAGGGGCCCTCACGCACTCCACGCGTCAACCAACAGGCTATTGGGCGTAGGATACCTTTCTCAACATAAATACTCCTCTACTTCCTTATACAAAACTATACAGCAAGTCCAGTAAAGACTGAAAAATTTTCACTGTCGTGATTACAGATGGCTGTGTGCCATTTACTGGAAACAAAAAATTTCACTCAGTGTTTTGCTAAACATTAAAAACAAATACTATAGGATTATTCAAAAAAGAGGACGCAGATTTTGTTTTTATTCCTCACAAACTAGAAAACATTCAATTTTTTTTTTTTTTTTTTTTTTTTTTTTTTTTTTTTTTTTTTTTTTTTTTTTTTTGCTTAGGCTTTACGCCTCGTCGACGGCGAAGTCATTAAAGGCGGGATGGGATTGGGGCAAGGAACGGCCATGGCCTTTTTGAATGTAGCATCCCGGCATTCACCTGGAGTGATTTGTGGAAACCATGGAAAACCCAAATCTGGATACCCGGACGGGGATTCGAACCCACGTCCTCCCGAATGCGAGACCAGAACAAAACATTCAAATACACATGACTGGATAGAGGAGTGTTCAAAGTTTGTAATCCCCGCTTACTAGTTCCACTCTCTGCCGCCAATGGCGCTGTTGTTTGTTTACGTGAGCTCGTTTTGCACAGTGTAACTCACTAAACCACTTCTCCTGCGGCGTCACCGTTTTCACGTAAGCAGACAACAGCGAATGGAACCAGTATGCGGAGGTTACAAAGTTTGAACATTTCTCCGTCCAATAATGTGTGGCACGTATTTGTATCGTTTATAGTTTGTGAGAAATAAAAATTAGAAATATTTCTTTTTGAATAACCCTGTAGTTCATTTTAACATATATTTCACATAATCTAAAACGCGAAATTTGGATATATACTTCGGAAGGAGGCATGCTAAGACATGATATCAGAGATAGGATGGGCAGTGCCTCTCCTCTAGTACCTACAGTTTAGCGTGGAATCCGAACCGCGGAGCAAGCCGGCGTACATCCTATGAACAAAGTACAGTCCGGAACAGTTTCCGGCCCCATCTGGGTTCTAACTCGGAATCTTGAATTTTGAATGTCAGCGCCAGACCACTCATGTTTCGCTAAACAAAATGAATGATCGCGAAAACAATATAGATGCGAATAATTGTTCGTGTTTTAAAAGAGATCTTTTTACAGTTATACAATCTTTTCACTACAACATTATCATAGACAATACGGAATACGTCAGAAACAACTTAACCAACAGTTGAGCCAAGGTTTAGTGCGCATACTTACATTGAACCACATTCATTTAGATTGTTTTGATTTGAATTATATAATATTAGCTAAATATACGCAAAACCTCTCATTTCTCGTACCGTTCGAAGCGAAGAATAATCCCCTTTGCGAAATATGTGGTAGCTTTTTTACTATAATAAGCGAGGCCATTGAAAGACACTCCAACTGTTTTAAGAAAAATCGAATTCAGTGTCTAACTTCTTTGCCTTCAAAGCACCGTTTAATTGGCTCCCCCATTCTAAAAATCTATTGATTTTCCAGAAATTTCTTGTTTAGTGGATAAGTTATGAGAAATGTTTGTAGATATTAAAGGGTAAAACTAGTTTTCTGCAAACGAAACACAAGTAGCTTAAAACAATAACTGTAGGTATTCCTTTAATTAATGGGTGCATAGACAAGTATCATCATTCGAAGCGTTACATTAGAAATAATCATTTGGAAACATCGTTGGCACCAAGCAATCAGCTGATTATTTCCTTGTGTATCAAAATTATTTCTATTCTTGCCATTAGTTCAAAATCTGCAGTCATTTTGAATCAAATGGTTGTTTTACCTGCTATCCTGAGTGTTTGGCAGGCAGACCGGATCGCCCCTGTGTAGCAGGCAACCAGCTCAACATCACCAGCAGCTGCTACGCATTAACACCCCGCTCAAAGATGTGTGGACATACCACGAGCCGCAAGGAATGTTACTATTTTTGTGGCGTACATGCTCGATATGTTTCAAGCACTTTTTCTGTTCAGAAGATGCAACTCAACACTGAAGTGCAGTTTTGGGAGATCGAGCTGAAAATGTTTTGGTATATGCAATATGCATGACAATTTAAGTGTGTTCTCTTGCAGAATCTGACGAGAACTAACCGAGATTTTATTACGTCATAAACAGACAATAAATTTATAGACCGTAAAAATTTACAAAAGTGGTATTTTTACCTATGTTGAGCTACCTACTTTTCTTGTAGCTCAAAAATTTATTTCGTAGCATAATTCTTTTCAAATGTTAAATTCGTAATAGCCTCTCTTAACAAATAATATGTATCTGGTAAGAACTCTGATTGCCATTAGAGGAGTGGGTTGGGATCGATTGAATTTATGTTGTTTTTTTCTTTTTACTTATGGTTTTACGCCTCGTCGACGTCGAGGTCATTAGAGGCGGGATGGGACTGGGGACAAGGAACGGGAAGGAATTCTGCCATGGCCTTTTGAAGGAAGTATCCCGGCATTTGCCTGGAGTGATTTGGGAAACCATGGAAAACCGAAATCTGGATGCCCGGACGGAGATTCGAACCGGCGTCCTCCCGAATGCGAGACCAGAGCGTTAACCACTCATCCACCACGCTCGGTGAATTTATGTGAAGAGAAGATATTTTAGTCGAGCATCGATATCAAAAGAAAATTAAATCTTAGTTCAAAATGAGAGTTGTTCATTTCATAGTTGAATTTTTGGCGCCAGTTTATTAGCTTGAGAATCAATAAATTTTACTATGGTATTTTTATTTGATTCATACTAAAAGTATAATTATTATTGAAGGTGCCGCAGAAACCATACGATACTAGAAAACTGCAAAGATTAGTGTACAAACAATCAAAAATTGTAAAAGAAAATTGTTAGTGAATATACGTAGCATTTGCTTTATACGCCAAGTGGAAGTCTGCTATCACAATAAGATGAAACCTTAAACAGGAACATCAGGCTTGGCTATGGAGAACCGGAAGCGTTACCAAGAAACATTTCAACACTCTGTGACTAACTTCCACCGTAATCTGCAAAGCCGACTTCTCCCATCCTCTATAACTTCCTCATACAGTGCTCCTACTAAACTTTATAAACGAAGTTATATATAATATTTACGAGCAACATACGACTATATTACTATTTATCCTTCGATATACTTCCTTTTAAACTACCGAGCGGGGCGGCGTAACGGTTAGCGTTCTCGCCTCACATTCGGGAGGACGGCGGTTCGAATCCCCGTCCGGGCATCCAGATTTGGGTTTTCCATGGTTTCCCCAAATCACTCCAGGCAAATGCCGGGATGCTTCCTACAAAAAGGCCATGGCCGAATTCCTTCCCATTCCTTGCCCCCATCCTTGCCCCCCATCCTTTCCCGTCTCTAAAGACCTCGATGTTAAAAAGAGACGTAAAGCAGTTACAAAAAAATAAAATAAAATAAAAATAATAATAATATCATTTTAAACTGCACACACTAATTTTCATGGCCATGTTCGTTCTGTCTGCCCTTGTGCTACTTTCTAGTGATGTTTAATGTATTAGTCACAGTTTTCTGGGGCCGAAATCTCGAAAAGATATCGAGTTGTATCTAACTTCCTGTCAACTGTAAAATCTTAAGTCTTGCCTTTTTCTTTAATTTTCTACGGGTATCATCTTCATTTCTGAGCTTCTTTCTCACAAAGAAAGCTTTCCTAGCAAGACTTAGAAACACCTTGTTTATTCATACATCGTGCCATATGGAGACTATAACAATTTCGGATAAATCCAAGTGGAGAATTCCAGTGGATCTTAAAGACTTTTCCATTCCTAAGATACGGTTTCAAACATTTTAATCTTTGGATGAGGCTGATTGTAACTATTTTTATTATTTTACAAACACTGCAAACCAAGTTAAATATGACTGGGATAACTTCTGTATTTTATTGCTTTCAACCTACTAAAATTTGGTATCTGTTGTTTAGATTAATTCACTCCTCAAGTTTTCGACATACAAACATAAAGTTTACAGCATCCTATATCTTATAAACGAAATGGAATTATTATTCTTGACATTTTCATATTTAAAATTTCTCAGTTAGTGTTTAATCTATGTAATACCCGAACTCCATAGCAGTTCTGTGTGACAAGTAGATAAGTATATTGTGAATGTAGGATGGCAGCCCCGGCAGTGAGGTCGCTAATGTTATAGATTCACATTCAGTTGTCGGCACTGTTAAATCCCGGCTAGAGCATGCATGGTCTTAATTGAATGTTAACTCTGCCTTCACTAAAACTGTAATGAAGATGCATTGATTCAGTATACAGCACATGCAGAGAAACAAAAATAACTCTCACTGACTGTGTATGATAACTGGCATAATGTTATTTTCCTATTATAAAAAACTTTTTCGTGTTATATATTCAGTCTCGCCGAGAACATTAGGTCCAGGTTTGGATTGGGGGAGGGGCAAGGAACAGAAAGGTATTAGGCCATTGTATTTTGAAAATTCGTTCCAGCATTCGGCCAGAGTGATTTAGAAAGACCGTGGAAAACTGGAATCTGAATACGAACCCACGATCTCCCAAATAATAGGCGTGAGCTATTAAAAAAAAAAAAAAAAAAAAAAAAAAAAAAAAAAAAAAAAAACAAGTGAAGTAAATTTTGGTAGAGCTCGAGCATGGAAAGGAACTAGGATCCACACATGTTTTTCGACATTATCTTCCACAAAGTATTTTTCAAACCATTCAGTGAGCTTTGAAACGTGTTCCGTTAAAAGGGGCAACAAATCTTGTAAAACAATGATCACATTAGAGACCGCGCATTTAAGCAACCTTGAAGACTATCCTCATATTAATTTTTCTTTTCTACAACTGCAGTTGTTTCCTAAAGTAAACTTTTCCTAAAGTAAACTCAAGATGAGCATGTTATTGCCTTGCTGAGACAAGTTCAAAGCATTTTGTTTGTCAAACATATCGCACAAATATGCTAGTTTTATATAAAAAAAAGGTCTTGTTTGGCGGAATACCTTGAATTTGTACGATCTTCCTTTTGCGGACAAGTGTGAATTTATTTCTTTAACTCGAGTGCGCGGAGTGATCTGCAGTAGTATATCAAGGCAGTTCCCATGTCAGTTCGTAATTTTTTTGGAACTGTCTGGCTTTCAGTGGCCTGGTTTTTATGTGGTTTACCACCTCTTTGAAACGTTCTATTACCAAGTTCAATTGAGAACTCATCTTGTTCGATACAAGTGCTTCCCTATGGGTGATGCAATGAATCCACGTAGCATGCGGTACAGTGCTGCGAATAAGCGCCTGTAATCCACCATCGATCCAGCACCATCAGTACGTACACCGATGCAGTCAAAATCATTTTCTTCTATAAACTTGTCAAGCAACTCAAACAAGTCTTCAGCCTTTACGCTTTCAAAATAACCTTTGCAGAACAGAAGGTCTTCAACTAAAATATTATCCTAAAACTTGGCCGTCTTTGTTCATGATTAATAGACCTTCGGGTTATGCCGCGTTGTTTATTTCATTACCTGAGTTTTCGGCTGGTATCCTACAGCCTTCGTCAGAGATACTGTTTATGTCGACATATCAACGAGCGCCAAGCATCGCAGATTGACACCGGGCATAAAATAAAATTTCAAGACACTAGGCTGCTGTGGAGAGAAGACCAGTGGTGGCAGAGGCAGCAGAAATTTTAAAGAATACGAACAACATCAACGAAGATGGCGACCTTTTACTCTGCGATGGTTGGCGCTCGTTGCTATGTTAATATAAAAGTATCTCTGACGAAGGCTGTAGGATACCAGCCGAAAGCTCAGGTAATGAAGTAAACAGCGCGGCATAACCCGAAAGTCTATTAATTATAATATCATCATTCAAAAAAAGGAAATAACAAATAAGGTGAGAATCTTTATGGTTTGCGGCTCCCCTGCTTACTCCTCGCGCTTACTCCCTGGGGCGCTGCGGTACACAGTTTGGGAACCCCTGGTCTAGATGACGACATTTTGCGAGGATATTTCTGTTCCGGTGGTATAGTCCAGTCATTATAGTAAGTTCACCTCTGAATTTGAGATACCCAGCTGTAAGTCTGTAAATACTTGTATATTGACACCCTAAAAGTGGTCTCAAAACCTACATATGGTAGGGTGTGCGCAACTATTAAATTTCGAGGTCAAAGGTCACAAAAAATCGTTTTTTTGCGCTTGTTTGTAAATATCTCATTTCCTATGGGGTTTTTGCTATTTGTATTTATTATCAATATTGTAGAATACAAAATTCTCTACAAATTTTGTCTAAAAAATTTTTTTATACGGTGAACCGTTTTCGAGATAGAGGGCGGAGAGCGCGCGGTCACAGCATCACTTCAGGTCAACCGGTGCCTCCGGTCGAAAACGCGCCATATATAGTTGATGAACTATCGATAAATCAATGATTATAAATATTTGTCTATTTTTATTAACTATTATATTATATTATATCATTTTTTTCCTAACCTATCCACTTTTTATTCAGTATTAACTTATTTAACAACATTTACCTGCCCATGTAATTGCAGAATTGTTAATGAAAATATAGGAATTATATTTGAATTTTAATCTAATTGATATTAATAACTTCTTACATGATGGAAAAAACCAAATAAATTATTAATTAATCTTTTTATTAAAAAAATATCATTCAATATATTTATTTTTATTAAAAGTAAAAAAATGGAATAAAGGGTACAAAAACTACAATTTATAATTTTAATCATCTTCTTCCTCTTCTTCGTCGTCTTCCGGCTGCTGGCAAATTTCAAACTGGTCTTCATTATCGTCTTCAACGACATTTGTCTCAAGTTCTTCCATGATTTCGGGGTGAAAGGTTCCATCTTCGTTAATGTCGCTCTGATATGGTAGAGCATTGAGACAAGCTTGCCCATTACATTGGCCACAAGCTAAAGAGCATTGCAAGCCCGCTTTCCTGCATCCGCATCGCGAACCACAACCACTCTTGCAGTTGCAGAAAATTGTATTTACCAAATCTTCTGGAGCAGGTGGTAAAATTGTCATGATAGGCTCCAAAAAATCGTTTCGCATTGCCCAACCCCATACCTAGGGTTCCAAATCATGCCCTAACCAAGTTTGAACTTGATAATATACACGTTTGAAATGTTGATGAGCAGCTGCACTTGTTGGTGGAATATTTGAAAGCTGCACAGGTTTATTAAGTTTTGTAGACTTGACGTAATGCATATAACGAAGATGATCGAGACTTTTCACAGATTTCTCTAATAATTGCTGCTGCAGCTTCTACAATTCTTAGCCTTTCTGCTTCAGGATCTATTTTTTTACTTTCGTACCAAGTTTTGATAGAATATTAGCTTGTGCATCACGGAAAGAAATGATTGTGAAAGCTCCAACTTTCTTCGTAATTACGATATCGGTTAAGTACTTCTGTTGTAGTCTTGAAATGATAGTTTTAGCTTCTGGCACATACCCTGTCAAGACATCTTTAAGCTCTTTTAGTGTGAATTGAGAATCATTATTATTTTCGATGTAATTGAAAATCTCTAACATAGCTTCTGTAACTTGATTATCTTGACGAGGTTTCTCAAGAGGCGATGATGATGATGATTTATTTGAAAAGTTTGTAAAGCAAGCAGCTTGGTACTTCGCTTCAGCAGCGATCAAATCATACTGTAAAATTATACGACTTTTCACCAATTCTCCGAAATCATCCCCACGTTCTTCTGCTTTTTTGATAACAGTATCTTTGAACTCAAGAGTACTCACATTTTTTATCTTCCGCCTGTATTTTTCTCTTTTCTTTTTCTCTGCAGCCTCATTAGCAACTTCGCCACAAAATAAACATTGATTCTTAAAATCAAACACTTCACCTCGTTTTTTACAGAGTACTAATGGAGAAGTTATAGTTTCTCCTTCTTCTTGTTTCCGTTTTGCTGCTTGGATACAGTTTTTACTAATGTAAACACTTCGGCACTTTTCATGCACTTTAACAGAGGTTACTGATTTTAAATAATCAATTTTTCCGTCGTTTCGTTCGACACTTGCAGTTCGTAGAGATTTCATACCGCGCACTACTTCAATAAGCGATTCACCTCCCGAATCTGACTTATTACATAGAAAACACAAATCAGCCATAGTTCTTGAAATTGTACGTCCGTAGTTACCAAAATACGATTCAAACTGAAAGAAAGAGAAGACGGTCGTAACTATACAATACAATTGAACATCTGTCCCTACTGGCTATAAATAGAAAGGTCCGTAGTGTATAATAGGGGCCCGTATAATTCCCAGGTATAATTTTTGACGTAGTGGAAGGATTTTAAAATTTACAGATTTTAAAGAAGATGCACTTAATTATTTTCTATTTAAAATGTCATTAGTGTAAATGGGAATATAATTATAATATGATTTAAGTTTTTCCCTTAATTATTTTTTAATTTCAGGAAACGGTTATCAGTATTATTGAATAGATATAGATTTAATGCATGAAGAAAATGATAAAATATAATATAATAGTTAATAAAAATTGACAAATATTTATAATAATTGATTTATCGATAGTTCACCAACTATATATGGCGCGTTTTCGACCGGAGGCACCGGTTGACCTGAAGTGATGCTGTGACCGCGCGCTCTCCGCCCTCTATCTCGAAAACGGTTCACCGTATAAAAAAATTTTTTAGACAAAATTTGTAGAGAATTTTGTATTCTACAATATTGATAATAAATACAAATAGCAAAAAACCTATAGGAAATGAGATATTTACAAACAAGCGCAAAAAAAAACGATTTTTTGTGACCTTTGACCTCGAAATTTAATAGTTGCGCACACCCTACCATATGTAGGTTTTGAGACCACTTTTAGGGTGTCAATATACAAGTATTTACAGACTTACAGCTGGGTTTCTCGAATTCCGAGATTCTTACCTAATTTAAGCTTAAATGACTGGACTAGTATACGATAGTCGGTGTACCAACTTTATTCCCAACATTTCCTATTGGGTACCCTAATCGTCTTAGATTTATATTTGACTTTTACCAACTTTCAAAAAGGACTTTAAACTGTAGGTCCCTTACATCCGGTAGGATTACCAAGTTTTTAATTAAATTAAATTAAATTAAATTGCAATGGAGCGTATGATCCGATGGCAATTTCCCTAAACACCAATCTTGCCCCTTTTCTGCATCCACCTACATTTACCCTTTACAAATTTTAACTTTAAATTCTTTCAACGTTTTTGGAAAATTATTCATCATTTCTCTTGATAACTTATTCCAATCCCTGACACCCTTACTTAAAAAAGAGAATCTTCCTATACCCTTCTGTCTGAAATTGAGTACCAGCTTGTGGTCATGGTCATCTTTTCCCTTTAATGTATTACTTTCAATTCTTACACCAATATCTTTCCATGCCTCATCACCAATATACTCCTTGTACACTCCCATGACCCTCTTCACCCTCCTTCTGTCTTCCAATGAATCCCATTCCAGCTCTTTTATCATATCTGTCACTGACAGCGTTCTGCGATAATTTCTAGAGACAAATCTAGCAGCCCTTCTTTGCATCTTCTCCAACTCCTGTATTTGATACTCAAAATGTGGCTCCCATACTTCACTACCATATTCAAGCAATGGTCTGACCAAAGTTTTGTAACCCAATTCCTTTACTTCTCTCGTAGATTCCCTCATCACCCTCTCCAACAAATGCAGAATTTTGAAACCTTTTCCTACCACCTGTCCAATGTGATCTGCCCAGTTAAGCTTATTATCAAATGTAATGTCAAGATATTTACATTTCAAGTCTTCAGTAAGCAATTCTTTCCCCAGTCGGTTGCGTTTGGCGCGAAATTTACAGCCAATAAAATGCCCTGTCATCAGGTCATTATGACAACACTAAAGTAAAGATGTTTGCCGCATTTACGTACCTTCATTCCATAAAAACATAGAGAAAACAAAGGAATGGAAAGTGAGTAATGTAACATCGTGATGAGTTAGTGGTAGGTGTGTGTGATCTCTGGAGACAGGTGTTGCTGGTGTCTGGCGAGCTGCCCAGTCGGGGTCATTGTTCTGCCGTGGGCGGAATGCTCGCTGGCTCTCCTCTGCAGGAAGTCGCCCTTCACATCCACACGTAAATACGTGTCTGCCATACCTGTTGCGTGCACTCCCTGGCATTCGCGAGGAGCCGGGTCCGATCCTCAATCTGGCACTCCAGGTTTCTGGTTTCTTTACAAAAAAATCACTAGAAACGAGTGGTGGAATGTTTCCATCAGAAGGCCATCACAATTGCTTCCAATTCCTCGATCAAATCATCTGTAATAACCACTATGCCAACGTGCCTTGAAACCTTGAGGATATTGCTTTTCTGCGGAGCTGTAGCTGTAGTTGTTTTCAGTTGACTTCACAAGTATTGAAGTGATTGTAAGTGTTGCTGTTTTTGTAGAAGAACCGTCATCGATGGTTCTATTCTTCGCAGGGGAACGCTGAATTTGACGTCATCAGCCGATGGACGGATCACCATTAACAGTGTTGCATGGCCTTACTCTATGAACACTGCGGAGTTGCAGATTTGTAAATGAAAATACCGTCTCTTAACAACTGTTATTTTATTCCTATAAGTTCAGCCGCGTTTCGGCCTTGTGTACTGGGGCATCATCAGTGACTGTAAATGTACATACATTGTGTTATTCAGAAATTTGCATTATTTGCACACATGAATAAATACTATCAAAGTACACTCTACTTACGGTTTTTGATACAAACACTCACATATTGGTCAGGAAATAGCTCTAGTTGCACTTTTTCGTAGAACATATCATCTTTCTGTCGTTCTGCATAACTCCTTTTTTTTTGACAACGTTACTATTTCAATGTTTTTAAATGGTCTCACTTCTTAATCTTGTTTATACACTGCTAATAGCCATATTGTTTAATTTACAATTACAAATCTGAAAAAAACTACGGAAGAATGACCAATAACCAATTGACTGTGGAATTAGTATATACAATTTAGTGATTATGAATCGTGCACTACCACCTCTCCAAAACTGCTGGCTAATCCCCTCCCCAAGCCCCAATAATTAAAATTCCTTTGCTCTGGGGTTCGAACCAAATAACTTCGTAAGGAACATCGGATACATCAGCGACTTTGACCAACGAAGAGGTTACAAAAGGAGGGTTCTGAGAATAAGGAAACTGTCTGTGCCTCATATTTTTATATTGTGTCTCTCTCTTATACAAGTGTTCTGCTTTGGTATGAACCCAAGCCCCTACAATCTATCCAGCTGCTGAGGAACATTCTTTCCCAGTTTCTACTGGAATTTTAACAGATGTCTTGATAGTATTCTACTGTAAGTGTACTTCGTGCCAGTTGAATCGTGTCCTCTTTTCAACCAGGCTGTAGTCATTCATGTCTTTGCATAACGGATTAACCACATACGGGGTATCGTGTTCTCAGGTCACACCTGTCACATCTCTGACCTTTGAGGGGAGCAGGTGGGGATCCCTAGCAGTTCTATTGAGCATGTTGTCGAGGTCCCGTCCACGTCAGTCAACAACATAAAATTTGTTAAAATTGCGGTCACAGTTATGCAACAAATAAGATTTTTTTTTTTTGTATGCTTGAAACTGTCCAAACAGTTTTATGGCTGTAGTTTTCGTTCTCGTTATTCGCTGAGGCTGGAAACAGCGAAGTGATTAAAGCGCGTCCTCCTGGGTGTACAGTACTAAACAACCTGCAGGCCTCTGCAACTCGTTCCCACCTGGCGCTTAGAGTGTGCTACGCCTGCGGACTTGGCATTAGGAAAACCTGTCCTCCATTTCGTAATTGCAGTAACCAGGCTTGCACCATCACAAACGCCTTCTGAAGATACTCAATGGAGTGAGAGGTTAGAAATTCTTTTTAAAAAAAATAAAAAAATATTGTGTCTCAACTGTTACAAGCGTAGTATATTCATTAGTATCCTCAAATTGTGTTTATATCACTTTTACTTTAGAGTCCAAAGAATTCTGATATATGAAAAACTAGTAATTTACATCCGTTATTTATTTACTATTTATTTAACATTCATTATTCAGCGACGGTTTAATGAATACATTACAAGCAGGAGTGAGTTATCAGAAAGATGAAAAAATAATACCATCTACCCAACGGAAAGGTCAATAAATCAATCCCTTATCTATTTTTTATGAAGTCAGTAATACTTTTCCACAAACAATTTCAAATTGATTCTAGAACTCAACCACAAGTTGTCAAAAAATAATTTACAGTTCGGCACGTGACATAAGACAACAGTAAAACTGAAGGTCATTATATCCGACATATTCTTTCACACAGTTGTATATAGATGTATTGTTTTCGGTGTTCCTTAAAACTGATTAAACTGAATACCGTCGTTTGAGGAAATTAGCTGTAAAATAAACGTTTAGCACCAATCTAAATTCACTAAAAATTCATAAAAGTTTACGGGAACATTTCTCTTTCGTCCTCAAAAATTAAAGAAGTTACTGCTGTAAACGTGGTCAAACAAGATTTCAAATTGACCAACTTAATGGAAGTCCAAACGTAGAGTCACAGCAGAAATTAGTGAACAAATGTGAGATACTGAATTAGTTCACTCAGTACTACACCACTATAAGACAACAGAGGAAACAGTACATGGAAGAATTTTTCATCACCAGCAATGTCATGACATTAGTATCTTACCACCCTAAGAATTTTGTTTATTGATTATTGTTAAAAAGTCAGAACAATAATCAGGGAACACTGTTTAAATATTTTTATTTACAC
The DNA here is from genome assembly GCA_031002005.1 of Vandiemenella viatica. Lineage (NCBI taxonomy): Eukaryota > Metazoa > Arthropoda > Insecta > Orthoptera > Morabidae > Vandiemenella > Vandiemenella viatica. Next base: position 178,428,530 of record JARYHS010012519.1, on the reverse strand, counting down.
CAGACATAATCAGCAACATTGCTATACAAACAATGCGTTAGCCTTCCCTCCACTACTAGAAAATTAGTAGATTTTAACTTTGAACTACTCGAACATTCACTTCAGTTAATTCTCTAGATTTGACTCCCTTAATCCTCGGCTCCTTTGGAAATTTGTCGCTAATCAGTGATTTACAACTTAAACCAAATGGTAAAGTCTGCTTTGGAGGAGTGCTTTGTAGACTTTACTGAAACAGCTTCAGGGAGAAGGAACTGACAGTGGATGATCGTGAGAATAATTGCACTGATGGATTAAAATACAAAATAGGTAATCAATACACAAATAGATTTGTAAGCGATCGTTTCCTATGGATTTATTTGTTAAGCTGTCATGCAGAAACTACCGACCGATTTGAATGCGTTTATTGCAGTTTAGGATCTAAGTTAAAAACTGCGATTAGTCTGTTGACTCTACGTCAGCGATGGACAGACCAATGAAAGATAATCTTTTCGTAACCTGAAAAGGCAGGTGCCAATTATTACACAACATTAATAGACAGGTGCCAGTTATTACACCACATGAATAAAAAAACACATCCCCTGTCTTAACCTGAACAGATACCCACCAAAGATAACGGTACACCAAAGATAAATAAACTATTCATTGGATTCTGTTAATATAGTTGTTGACTATGAAACTTTTGGTAATTTCTAAAATATATTTCACTAAAATACAAGAAAATGTAAATCAACCTTTCAGAGAACTGTACCTTGGACAGCGGAAACTTTCTTCACTTTATTTATTTGCCACTCTGTATTAATTACGCGGACAGAAGAATGACGTCTGCTACATGACACTTGTGATGACAACTTAAATTATTAAAAACTGAACTCACAGTGGTTTAAGCTGTAGTGCAGAATGTTATTTCTCATTCTGTCCACGTTACAATTTAACATAACCACAGCATCCGCTAATCCTCACATTTTCGGTACGCTCTTTAGTCTACAAGTCAAGGACCATGCGGATGAAGCTGCAGACAAGTGAAATAATTAATTCTTCACTAAATCGGCAAGGTATAACTCTTTATAATAGTTTTATATTTCTGAACTGCTAGAAAAGGTTTCAGCGTTACGTACGTTTATAACACACTATGCCCTTAAGTTCTAAGGGCAGGGTTCATTGTATCCACTCGCAGACCTCGGGGTACCGGTAGGCTCATTACATATTAGGAGCACAGTGGCCTTGCGCCCAGTCGAGGTCTTTAGAGGAGGGAAAGGACTGCCATGGCCTATTGAGGGAACCAACCCGGCAATGCCTGAAGTGAATTCGGGAAACGATCGAAAACCGAAATCTGGATGGCATGACGGGAATTCGAACCCGCATCCTCCCGAATGCGAAGCCAGAGCGTTGCCACTCACCCACCACGCTCGGTGTGAAAGAACTGAAGGTACAAGAAGTTGCAGGATACGGGTAGGGAAATTCCCTACGAGATGTCAGTTGGTTGACAAATGCTCGATGTATTTTTTTGCTAAGTTGAAGAACTTGAAAGAACAGACTTGACAAAGACAGGTACTTCGTTTTCCTTATACAGCAGTAATACATTAAATGGCCTCGTTTGCTGTCTCCAGTTGTAAGGTGTGGCGCCCCCGCTGCATTGTGTCCGTGAATTCCACTGTGCCCCTGCTACCTGTGAGCCCCTCCTACGCTACACGGACACAATTCGCGGAACGCTGCCGCACCCAAGAGCCAACGACCTTCACGCACCACACTTCCGAAACCTTGCACGAAGCTATGCGGCACGGCCCTCACTACCGTACAAGCGTTACCACAATAGTCTCTCGCGCTGATCCTACAACAAATCTCAAAATATCTGAACTAATGAGAACACTAATCTTAGTCACTGTAACTGTCACGGTATGACGTCACGTAGTCAGCCTACGCTGGTAATTACCAACTGCCAGAGATATTACTGCATAGTAGTCGCTATCTTATCTTATATCTTTAAACGAGCAATTCTTATATACATATATATATATATATATTTGGTATCTCGGAAACGCTTCTAACTATTTGGATGAAATTTCATATTCAGATAACGTTTTGCTTTTCAAATTTGTCTTCACTGCAAAAAATCCATTTTACTAAAAAAAAAAAAAAAAAAAAAAAGGAACAATTTTTGTATTTGGTATCTCGGAAATGGCTGTAACGCCATTTCGCAGACGATTCAGGTACCAGAAATTGTACTGATAGTTTCTCTTTGGTTACAACAAGGAACGCTTATATCTTTAAACGAGCAATTCTTGTATACTAGCTGACCCATACGAATATTTCGCACAGTATTGTGGTCAGTCACCGAATGCTAATATAATAATATGGAAATAAGTAAATGCAAGTATATTTATTAATGAAAGATATTTTATTTTGAAGAGTGGTAATAAATATCAGTCTTATTGTAAAAATGCATTATCATTAAATACTACATGTTCATTTGTAAAAAATTTAAAAAGTATATACTTAAAAAATAGATATTGGCTTTATTCACTTTAAATAACAATATTAGCAGTTATAAAGTCATAGTTTACTTTTTAACCGTATGTGTCTTTAATAAAAAACATAAATATTAATTGAATCTACGAATGCGTGAAAAAACACTTAAAGGTGACCATACGAAAAAAACAGGTTCTGGTGAATACAATCCTGCGTTTTGAAGGGTCTGACCTTGTGCTTTATTAATGGCCATCGCGAAGGTTACTTTTATTGAGAATGGTTTTCTTATCATTTGGAACGGCACTGTTGGATCAGAAGGTGTGAGGTTAATGAGAGGTATGAGCATAGTTTTATCGGAGTGAATAAAGTTAGGAATGATAATGTGCTCGTCTAAAAGAATTACCACTAATCTTGCACCATTAATTAATCCATGATTAGTATAATAGGATTTTTTTAAAAGATATTTATGAGATGGTAAACAGGATGATCTCGGAAAAGGATGAAATTTCATATGTAGGTAACGTTTTGATTTTCAAGCTTGTAACACTATTTTACAAAAAAAAAAGAGAGCTTTTTTTTTGTACTTCGTGTCTCTTAAACTGCTCTTGACTCATCTCATAGAAGTTTCAGCTACCAGTAAGCCTACCGATGTTTTTTTAAGCTTCTCTGTAGTCAGAGCAAGGAATTGTACCATGCAAAAAATCTAGGAATCCTTCAAGAAAAACGTTTAACTTTAACCAAACTTGAAGCAAAATCTTACATGTTGAACAGAAATCGAAAGATGCCGAGCATGGATCGGTCAGCCAGCTGCTGAGCTTTGTTCAGTAATATTTGTATTTAGCTAAACATTCGCGAAGAAATTAATTTCCAGAACACTGAAACAAAAGTATTTAATCTCCGTATTAATTATTAGTTGCTTTTAGTTTATTTATATTCGTTCGATGCAGATGTTATCCTTGAATATCTTGCCCAAAGATAAGTAAAATAAAAGCTTTGTTTTCCAATTACCAAAGTTTTGATTAAATTGTTATTTAGTCCGAGTCAGAATTACAACTGACATTTGACGTTATGCAAAGAATATGAGAAATTTAAGTTTTTTAAAAATAATTTAAATTGTTTTCATTAGTGCCCAGTTACTGAAATAATTACTTCGTTTGAATGACAGAAGTTCCACATTGATACGGCCTATACCCTAATTATAACTAATATTACGTGGCATAAAGTAAGTTGTTAAAATTTATTTATAATTGTCTTTACTTTCACTGACTTCATGTAAATAGTTCCAAATGTGTCAGCCGTTCAAATGTTGAAATATCGACCAGAATCACGGATAACGGAAAAGAGAGATGTGGGAACTTGTGAAGTTTTTGGATCAAATGTATATCACGATGCATGTTGCCACTCAAGAAAAAGTACCATAGCGTGTGTGTTTGAAGCTTTTATTTTCTAATGGCAATATTAGCGGAGATTGTGGTAACCTGGACCAGGATGAAAATTTAAAGTTTTTGCTACAGCGTAAGGCACGAAGAATTGCACTGAATGTTTCTTGATTACTCTAAGTTTATTTTTAAGCAATTGACTTGCCAGAATACTCCGTTCAACCAGTTATTTCTGACGGGCTTTGAGATTAGTATAAGTATACGCAACGATGTACAAGAATACTTTGCGTTTAAAACGATATAAGACAAATACCCAGAAGTAATCTCGAGATCTTAAAATATACAGAAATTCACGGCGATATTAGAAAACGCAGGCTAAAATTAACGGACACATCAAAAGAATGAACACCGCTCAACTCATAAGACAAAGAATTGAATTATTATACTTTCTAACATGATGGTGATTTTTTCGGCCCAAGTCCTTAGTTGCTATGATAACTGTTTTGTGGGTTCTTTCTGCCATCAAAAGCATTTTGTTTAGTTGCAAGGCAGAAAGAACCCACAAAACAATTATACTTTCTAATCGATAGTCTGCCTATATTGTTATCTTTTTATGGAATTCGAATATGGTGCTGAGGCGCAACTACTAAGCCACGGAGATTACATACCAAGACGTGAAGACAACAATCTGCACTCGATCTGCTTTATAGCAGTATCAGGCGACAATTATGGTCTCTGATATAATCCAGCCAGGTTGTGACATAAACATAATATATAATTAAGTTTAGAATAAACGAAATGATTCATTTATTGCAAATGCTTCAAATTATCTCGTTAATGTGTGGTATATTTTGATTTGTACATAATGCGAAACTTCTTTGAATGAATGTGACTGTGTGCTAAATCGATTACGATAAATGACCTTTTAATTAAAGGACATTAATATGTTATGTTGTGCCAGTTCCACTATTTGAATGTCTTTTAGACTTTTAGTCTTTTTTTTAATTTTCTTTTTATATGCTTAACGTTTCTCTAACAGCGAGGTCTTTAGAGACGGGAAAGGATGGGGGGGGGGGGGGTGGCAAGGAATGGGAAGGAATACTGCCATTGCCTTTTTGAAGGCAGCATCGCGGCATTTGCCTGGAGTGATTTGGGAAACCATGGAAAACGACTTTTAGTCAATGCAATGTTAAAAATTTGTTGTTTTTCTGTAATTTCTTTTAGGATTACCTCTATTTATTACAATCAGCAATTCTTTTTTAAGAGTTGCTGATTGTTTTGGAGAGGATAGTGTCAGTGATATAACCTTTTGTGAAAACATGTTTTGTTTTACTCTGTAAAACGTGCAATTTCTGTGTGGCGACAAACTCATCATTCGCATCGGCATAAAAGCTGCAGCCAGGTTGACCGATGCGGAATTTTGGACATGGGCACATTGTATCCGCTTTCCTTGTACAACACACCCAAACCGCCGTCCTAAGGTCAGCTCAGCTCCTAGAGGAGCGCTACCAGCATTACAGAACACAAACACACTCATGTGGTAACAAGGCTGAACCTCCACCAGAAATGAAACAACCTAAGACAACTCTCATGTGCCGAGAATGAGATTTCGTAGAATCCATTACAAATTAAATCACAATTATGTCCTTTTTTTATCAAGCTACACTGTTCATTGTGATAAGGCGATAATTTACAATAAATTGCATTTCAACCAGGAGACTTTTTGTCAGATAAAATATTTCCGGTTTGTACTGGTCTGTCTTTTCTTTTGCTTTATAATTTAATCCAGTAATTATTTGATAATTTTTAAAACTCACAATAACAATCATACAGTTCCGTAATGATGTGTTAGGAAGGCTGATTTTGATAAATAACAATCGTCCTACTAGTTAATCGGCAGAAAGATATATCTATAATCAACAGCTCGTCTGTTGTAATAATTTTTATCTTTATGCTTTGAAATGTTTTATTTTAAGTTAATAAATACAATCTAAAGTAGTTTTGCCAATTGATTTAAAGAAGTTGGAATTGTAATAACCGGAATTATATTTTTTATTGAAACTGGTGCCAGAGATTTTGATATAATATGAAAACAAAATGTAGATAATTTCGTAAGAATAACATTTTTCACGCAACAGTACTTTTTTCTCCAGCTACTTCAAACACCGACCACCGTCAGACTATTTCTTATGTACCAATAAAAAAAAAATTCGTTGTCTTGAAACTTCATATTCCCACTAATTACAACAGGTCAGCAAGAAGTTAATAAACGAACTAAATTTGTGATTTTTACTACAGCAAAAATAAGATGCGCTTGCTTTCGAAACGTTTGCTGCTCCGGTCCCAAGCTCGAATCCCGGTTGGCGCAGGAATTTTGAGAGTTGTGTTTGATCGTATGAGCTACAACAGGACGTTCCTTAGTTCCGATTCCACGTTAAACTGTAGGTCCCTCTAGGGCTGACAATCCTAGTTGTAACACGATGTGTACACATCTACAGCTAAATTCAAGCCAAACAAAGTCTTAACGTGTTTCTAGTTGGCCAAAACGTACATAAATACACACGTACACACAAAAACACGATGATGTAAGTGATAACTGAGTAATTTCTGATTTTGTTTTTTCTTGAAGAGTATGAGATTGTTAACTATGGACCACGCTACAACTAAAAATTGAAGCTATTCATCTTTAAAGTAAACCTTAACAAATTCGATAGCGACTAAACGATACACAATTAGTTTTAATTAACGTCGTTAGTCTGAGTTATCATGGTGATTAGAGATGTATTAACGCTTTGAACAAAGCCTACCAACCAGGAAATGACGACACTACAATCCGCTAAGACGGCAAGATCAAAGCAGACATCCTTTCAGATATCCATCTCTTCGGACATTTAAAATTTAATGTGCCTATTGCACAGTAACACTTTGTGTTAAATTATTGTGACATTAACAGTCAAGCACTTGCTCGAAAACTGATACTGATTTAACTTTTTGTGCAATTAGCAAATTTAAGATCATAAAGCACGAGGTGAAAGTATTTGCTGATAAGAATGTATTCAACTGAAGCTAGTTTTGATTTATTTAGTGCCTGGTGTCTGTGAGGGTTCAAACATGTTTGTGCCAACATTCCATTATCTTCCACAATCCTTTCGTGACCACATTTGCACTTACAAAATAACTTTTACCACATTTTATAATCGTCGATCCTGATAACGGAATAGAAAGTAATAGCTGATAGCGAACACTTGAATGCGAAGAATCAGCTAAGACAACAATTACACAAAGCCGTCATTATTTCACAGCAATTTTAGTTTGCTACATAATACCTTTCTACTAATTTGGATAGTATCCTCCCTCTACATCTAACCTGATCCAGTTTCTTCTCAGTATATAACAACCCACGTAGTTATTTTTTCCGGTTAAAATGTTATAAATTTTATCTTTTTCTTCTCCAGCTTTTCCCAGCTTTCGGGATCGGCTGCCTCTGATGAGTTTTCCTCATCGTTGGAATGGTCACATTTGGAACTGGGCAGTGAGACACGCTGGTAGTTTTAAAACCTTATAATGTTTACATTCCTCTTCAGTTCTTCCACTCTAACAACAGTGAACGTAGTAAAAGTTATTATATTTCCTGTTTCTGTTACATTTTACAGGAGACTCCTTTCTTCTCCCATCTTTTATAGAACATATTCACTTTGATACTACATTTGTCCATGTCATTTTTTATAACATTCAATGGCATCCTATTTCGATACTGTTTTCCTTCTCTCTGGCGTTCCCGATGAATAATGTTTAATTCCAAAAAGCGCACAAACCTGTAGACAGTTCTATAAAGTATTGTGTCAATCTTTGTTAGCATATGAATTAGTTTTACAAAGAAGACTTCTTTACCCAGTGGGTTTAATAATGTATCTCCTTAAATTAATCGACACGCACGTAGCATTAAATTATTAGATGATACAGATAAGGGCCAATCATTAGGATGATCAAATTGTGACCGAATCACCATAGAAGTGTGTTAAATACTAAGTGGCCAGATAAAGTAAAAAATGAACTTGTTTTGGAAAGGATGGGTGAAGAAAGAAATTTGTGAAATAATTTCGTCGAAAGAAAGAGACAGGGTGGTAGGTGACATTTTAACACATTGGTTAATTTGTTGCTGGAGGATCATCCGAAGGAACAAACTGTGATTAGAATATGTGATGCAGATAATTAATCGATGACGCTTGAAATCAAGGAAACTACTGTGGCGCACAACAATCAACCTTTCAACCTCAAAAAGCTGTGGATAGTCAATGTGAGCAGTTATCAGTAGTCATTAAACATCTAGTTGAAGACCCTTCAGTGCAATTACAAGGATTCGATCTCCCCAGACGCAATGGAGAATCATCAACCGACTTCGAACAGGAAAAGGCAGATGCGGTTACTTATCACACAGATGGGGCTGGGTAGATTCTGCAAGTTGTGACTGTGGAGCCACCTTACAGACAATCCACCACATCGTTTCTGACTGTCGTCTCCCAGCTTGCAAAGGAACAACAATGAACGTAACCCAGTCATCGATCAACGAATGGATCAAAACACTAGATCCAGAGATATAATATTATACAAGCTTGTGATGTGGACATTTGTCCACACCTATTGTATATCTTGTTAAACACCATGGGATAAATAAATACAAGAGGATCTTAACAGTATATCTAGCTGGGTAGTTAAACATAGAATGAAAATAAATACCAAGAACAGTCAGCTTTTTAGGTACACGGAAAATTTTCTATGATTATAGGATAGGGAAGGAGTTGCATGTTGAAGATAAATAAATATCTCGGCATAACTTTAGACTATACTTAATTGGGTAGGACACATTGGGCAGGCGGTGGGAAGAATTTTCAAAATCCTTCACTTAATGGAGAGGGTGATGAGGGGATGTTCCAGGAAAGAGAGGGAACTGGGTTACTAAACTTTGGTCAGACCACTGCTTGAATATGGAGGAGTGGTGTTGGACCCACATTATGGGTACAAAGAGATAAGCTAAATTTGTTTACGGAAATTACAACAAAATGCAAATAATAACTGATATGCTGAAGGAGCTGGGTTGGGGGTCATTGGAAGACAGAAGGCGGGTGAAGATAGTGTTGGATTTGTTCAAGGCTTATAATTCAGATAATACAAGGATGGATATTAGTAGACGGATTATGAGTTCCACATGGATGTGTAGAGATGACCTTAATCATAAGCTGGCCCTTAAATTCAGGCGAAAGGGAGCCAGGGAGCGGAATAAGTTACCAAGGGAAATAATGGACAACTTACCAAAACATTGAAGCTGTTCGTAAACCGTGGACGAAGGTAGGTGTGAAAAATCAAGACATGGGAAGGGACATTGCCGCCGAGCGTGTGTGCTCCATCACAATTGAAATTAAATTAAATTAATATTAATAGGATGTGCTGAGACGAAGCCAACTCAAGAAATGAAGAGACGGAGCATTGCCTCAATCCAATCGAGAGACTGATGACTAGGGTCCGGATCTCTATGACCTTAAAAGTAGAGAAATAAAAATGGCTAAATAAGACCTAAAAATGTTAAAATATGACCAAACATTTAAATTTACTGTAAGTTTAAGCATGATCAATTATGCATAATTTATTTTATCTGGTAGTGTCGCTCTCAGGTAGCCAGCATAATTTTCTTCCGTGAATTCACTGCACCACTGGGAAATTAATTTTTATCGAAAATTATTTCATGTTCCTGTAAAAGAATGGACTACTAGATTTTTAATTTTAAAATTGGGAATTTATTATAGAGTAGTTGTTGATTAGTGAACATGCCGTGGTACCATAGTTTATTCTTGTTTGATGCCAGTATATTACCACATGCATCTTCAAGTTCTCGAAAAGGAATTTTCTCCTGATGCCACTTAAAACTATGTTACACTGTGAGAAACTTTGTTCGACATCGCAAGATGTCACCAGAGCATACTTAAACAGAGTCAGGTCACTGCAATTTAACCGTACGTCGTCTTCAGTCAAAACAGATTCATCACCATGTAAAATTTACAAATTGCTTTATACCCAGTATTTCCACTCAACACTTTATCAAATGTGTTGTTTAGCGAACTAGCCACACTGCCCTGCTTGACCTACGTATCTCGGTTTCTACACTTTTAACGACTGTTGCATTGTCGAGATTAAAAGGCGGGCGAAACATTTGCGTTTAAAAAGTGACAATAATGTGTATCTTTAATTCTTGACTGGCGAATTCTGACCAATTCATTGACAATTAGTTTTGTTTTTCCTCCACTGTATAATTAGAGTAGATTTCTGTGAATAATTATCTTGATTTTTTTTCTCATCTACAACGTCTAGTGAATTCCCTGTAATATTAAAAAATCACCAGATTTTTTTTTCAAAATATGGCCATATGATCATAAATACCATAGTAATATGACAAAAACTAGCGAAATGGCCTAAATACGCATTTATATGATATAGAAAACACTTTTAGAAACTTTCAATCAGTGTTTAAATTCATCATTGCAGCCTAAAAAAAAGTCATGGGAAAAAACATGACTTGTTATAAAGATCCGAACCCTGCTGATGTGAGATTCGGAAAATTCTGAATTACAGGGTGAAGAGTACGTGTCTTACTTGCAACCTGCGCAGCAGCCGACAAGCCGGTACCTGCTCGGAGACAGTTTCACCCTCCTGTCCGCCCCGTACGGACCAGATGCCTCTTTGTGGCGCTGCGACCGTTGCGTGGGCATTGTGCAGGCGTATACCTGCCCGCGGACCCTCACACGTGCAGCCCACCTGTACAGCACCCAGCAGCGTGGGAACTCGCGCACGTCACACCTGTTGCGCCTGAGCTTGCGGGGATTCCGCAGGTGCGCCAACGGCTTCAGCGCCAGGTGCGAAACAGATCTCGACGGCGCGACACTTGCCATCCCGCTAGCTAACACGGCGTGAGGCAAGGCGCCCCTGCGTAGTGTCGTCGCTGCTGATAAGAATCTGTATATACGGGAGCCAAAAACACAGATCTCAACACTTGCTGCCTCCCTAAAGGCGCATTCCCACGATCCCTTGTAGGCGAGGCGAGACGGGACGGGACCTCATTAGCCGAAGTGTAGGGACGACCGCGGGCCGCAGGCTAGTCCTAGCTTACCTTGCCGCCACCTCCGCACCCTGTTGCCTAGTGTCGTTTGCCATAGAGCACTTTACAGCAACAAAAGAGGTGCGCACCGCTTCTGCAAAACGATGGCAATACAGCACCGCTACACACGCCTGTGATGTTTACCGACTCAGAGAGGGTAGCTGCGTCTCGTCTCCGCTAGCAGAGGCGACCCTGTTCCCATGACGTCCCGTCCCGTCTCGCCTCTGTTTATAAGGGATCGTGGGAATGCGCCTTTACTGATACGATGAGAGGTTGCGTGTGGGGCAGACCATGTCTGTGAGGCTGGATAAATCTTTGGCAAGGTACCACTTCGTACTGTCATCGCGTTGAGGAGTAAATCAATCAACCAACGGTTAGGTCACCATCTTGTGATTGAACGTAGGTAGTTCTTCTTCTTGAAATGACATGCGCAGTTCCGGGCGCAGGCAATTACCATGGAGGATGTACATCTGCATGGTAACTCTATTGGGAATATGAACGGGAGTGGTTTCTCGTTACGGAGTATGGTGGGGAAACGGTAATGCTCTGGCCTCGCATTCGGGAGAACGCGGGTTTGAATCTCCGTCCAGGCATCGAGATTTGGGTTTTCCATCGTTTCCCCAAATCACTCCAGGTCAATGCCGGGAGACTACCTTCAAAAGGCCATGGCCTAATTCCTTCCCGTTCGTTGTCTCTAGACCCATCCCGCCCCTAATGACCTCAACGTCGACGAAGCGTAAAGCCATAAGTAAAAAAAGGGGGCTTATCGTTGCCTTTCCCAGTGTATGGGTTCGTACGTGTTATTGTATGTTTGGATGACTGTGATGGTGTTTTTTTTTAACTTACGGTTTTATGCCTCGTCGACGTCGAGGTCATTAGAGGCGAGATGGGACTGGAGACAAGCAACGGGAAGGAATTCTGCCATGACCTTTTGAAGGAACCATCCCGACATTCGCCTGGAATGATTTGGGGAAGCCATGTAAAACCCAAATCTGGATGCCCGAACGGAGATTCGAACCGGCGTCCTCCCGAATGCGAGGCCAGAACGTTAACCGTTCACCCACCACGCTCCGTGTGTGATAGTTTGTGAATGTGTGTGTGTGTGTGTGTGTGTTTGTGTTCACTATAGAACAATGTTTCTCAACCACGAAGAGGTGGTCTTCAGGCAGAATATTAAAAAACAACTCATGGTTTCTTGTAGTGTACTATAGATCAACCTTCTTAGTTGCTATTACGCATACATGACTGAGTGCTGAAGAGCAAAATGTGCTAGAAGCAATTGTCAACTGCTTCCACAAATAATGGCTTATTTTTTGTTTGTTTTGTTTTTGGCTTTTCGCTTTTTTTATTTTTTTTAACTGCTTTACGTCTTTAGAGACGGGAAAGGATGGGGGAAAGGAATGGGAAGGAATTCGGCCATGGCCTTTTTAAGGAAGCATCCCGGCATTTGGCTGGAGTGATTTGGGAAACCATGGAAATGGCTTTTCGCCTCGTCGTGGTCGCTAGAGGCGAGAAAGGACTGGGGGCAAGGAACGCGAAGGAATTCGGCCATGTCTTTTTGAAGGGACCGTGCTACATTCGTCTAAAGTGATTTGGGGAAACCATGTAAAACCAAAGCTGGATGGCTGGATGTGGATTGGAACCAGCGTACTCCTGAATGCGAGGCCAGAACATTACCACTCGTCCACCTCGCGCGGTAGGGTGTTAAAACCTCGCGCAGTAGTTTGGCTGACATTTTCCAATGCCGACATGCCAGGGCAGGGATACAACAGGCAAAACGAATCATGTATTCTCAATACTTTTACTTTTTTTCCTGCAGCCGCGAACAGGAGTTCCGGGATGGTCCGCACTTTCACGCTTCAGAAATAACGCGTTACATAAACATAACAACACTACAGTATATTTCCTCAAGGGTGTGTTTTCCAGAGACAGGTGGATATCCTTCGTTAGTTTATATCGCTCTTAATAAGCTTACTGATCTGTACCTAGGTAGGGTATAAAAACTCAATAAAAAGCCACGTAGCTGGAACACTTTAGCCCGAAACTAGAAGCATCATATATTTTTTTATAATAATTGCTGTATTATTATTACGTTTACTAAAAAAGTTAAAAAAAAAATTGTGAGAGAAATCGCGATTCACTGAGTTTATGAAAAAGAGATTTGTGTTCAAATAAATCTGCGACCCACTAGCTACGCGAGACCACAAAAAGTAAAGTCACAGAATTGAGCAATTATAATACTTCTTCTGTTCCATAAATGAAATCGGGACGGAGAAATTTCGTCATAACTTTGAGGGGTGTTAGAAATCTTCTGTTAAAGGAATAGATTAGTGATGATATGTTAGACAATTTTTTTTTCCATACAGTTTTATGTGTTGTCGACATCGAAGTCAACAGACTCGGGAGAAATGGACAAGGAACGGGAAGTAATTCGGCCATTTCATTTTAAAAGAACCATTCCGGCATTCATTCTGGAGCGATTTCGGGAAACCATGGAGCCAGAGATCAGGATGACCGAACGGGGATTTTAACCCGCATCCTCCGACAGGGTTCGGGTTGAGTTAGTGGCAATATTTTCTAATTTAAACATGTCCTTAACTATACAATATACACACGCTATTTCACTACATGCGCTCTATGTCACCGCGCGGTGGAACAGTGCGCGTTCTGCATTTACGAAATCTATCGGAGTCAGCTGGGAATTTCTTTATGGGTTCAATTATTTCGTAGTTCATTTATAATCGTTGGTGATGAAAAATTCTGGCTGGTACAAATGCTGTTGAGATTTAACACACCCATCTGATTACATACACCCGGAAAAAACAATTATACGTATAAGATTGTTTTGAATGACATATTATGAGTTATGAGTCATATATAGACGGGCCTGGTAGGTCAGTGACTCTGGCGCTTGCTTTCAGAGGTTTGCTGCTCGGCACCCGGGTTCAAATTCCGGTAGGTGGAGGAATTTTTGAGAGTTGTGTTTGATCGTATGAGCAATGCAAGGTCGTTCTGTGGTTCGTATTCCAAGTTTTTTTATTTATTTATTTAAATGGATTTCAGCCTTATCAGCCACATAGCCAAGTTCTTTGCGTTTTATGACAATTTACATTTCATAACTTCACAGTTCTATTTACATAGTTTAACAATTTACATTTCAATTTCTTTACAGTTCTATATCTATCTGTTTACTTCTTGGTGTTATACTATGATGAGTCGACATGTAATCACTTACTTTATTTTATTTCTTATCTGCGCGGTAGAGTGTTTATTATACAATTTGTGGGATTTTTTAACACTATATCTTAATTCCATTTGGGTCAATGTATAGCACTAGTGCCATAATCGTTCACTATGTCCTCAAATTCTAGTAATATTACTGGCTGATGTGTATGAGGATATATCTGTTCAAGTGGTGTACGATTGTAAATGTACTAACTTTGTTCCCCTTTCCTGATGGCTTTTTATAATTGTCTAACATTTAAAATTGGATGTTTCTCTCCTTAAAGAAGGTCATTACTTTGAGTATATCGTGTTTATTTGAGGCGAGCAGGATGGAAGCGTTGGTTGGGAGAGGAATGTTACATTTTGTGGGTTCTTTTAGCATTCTGTCCTGATTGTGGGCGTATTTCTTGCATGAGAAGAGAAGATTGTTTATATCCGGTTAATCAATGCAGTCGCTTAGTGGGTTGTCTCTCAATCCTATCCGCTTTACGTGGCTGGGAAAGTTGCCATGATGAAATCGGCTTCTGATGATGTGGGTTAAATGGCGTCTGTTTACTTTCCAGTTGTGGAACCACGGTTTGGAAGGGATCACTGGTTATTCCAAGTTGAATTGCATGTCCCAGAGGAAAGGAACTGGCCGTACTACCTCTGACACAATGGCTTATAATGCTTCTTCCGCGAGGATCCAGCCAACCTTCCGGTTGTGGACTAAGTTAGTTTTTTACGTTTTGCATACCTCGAAGTTAATTGTGTTCCATTTGAATGTTTCTGTCTTGGTTTTATGGTTTACTGCAGATTTTGATTTGCCGTCTGCTGCCCCGGTGTGACCCCTGGCTGTTCCGGAGAAAGTGAATGCGTGGGCGCTGGTTGAGTCGACTCCCTTCCGGCAGGTAGCTCTACCGCAGCAAAATGTAATCCCCAGGAATGCATTAAGCACGGCCCACTTTCTCGACGCCACACGCAAATAGTACCTCGTTCCGACATTTACATTTTATCACACGAATAATCGCTTAAGATATCACTGGGTGAAAGATTCGAAGATTAAATGGGGACTGCACCACTTTCGGAACCTACGCGAAATTGATACTATCCTGTTGAGATTTGGTTTAATTTCTTCGTCAATATCGCCTATTCACGTTCTGCGCTCTTGTTTCACTGAAGAGTTTCCAGAAATTAAATTAAAAATGCCGAAATATGAGAGGCTGCACAACTGCGGAATGCTGGATCATGTTAACCTAAACAGTTTCGTTTTGTCATAGAATTAATTGTTAGATATAAAGACGGCCTGGATAGTGTTGGAAATTTTTTAAAAAAGTTTTTATTTTTCAGATTTGTGAAAAAAAACAAGGAAAAAAACATAGCACTCTTTTTTTTCTAAATTTGTTTTTTTTTTCTTCAGAAAACAATATATTTGGTAAATTATAGTTTTATTTACGAAACTTACATTTTACATGTGTATTTTAAATCTTACTAAATCATGTAATGTCTTACATAATGATTCATAAATGTATATACATAGGTAACATTATTTTATTCATCCTCTATGTCAGTACCACATTCACTAGTATCAGTACTACCAACACTAGTTCGGTCGGAGTTGGAATTTCCTGTTTCTTCTTCTGTCTCTTCTAGATCCATAACTTCAGAAATAGTTACATTTTCTTTTACTGGTTGTATTGTACGCAAAAGATTTTGAGACTTTTGATATTGCAATTTTAAATTGTGAGCAAAGTACACACTGTGCATCTAGTTCAAATAGCGTGTATCAACCCAAACAACGGGGATTCCTTCTCATGCGATCTTGCTTTTTCGGAATGTCCCCGTTCGTAAAAGAAAACTTCAGATAATGTTTCCAATATTTTTGTATTTTTTTTTCTACTGAATCAGAGAAATATTGTAGATTTAAAAATTAAGATAAGTACTTAGTATAAACTCTAAAACAGTCATATTAAACGATAAATGCCTTAAAAATTTGAAATTTAGTAGTTATGAAAAAAAACTTGTGCCATAAAAGAAACATGTTTTTTTCATTTTTTTTAAAGTCAGAAAAAAACCGGGTTTTTTGCAACACTAGGCCAGGACCAGGAGAAAAAAATTTACGAAATTTTCGTTTTGCTGCGTCCATCACGGAAATGGCGTATTTGTTTACAACGGAAGCAATCGATTATCTCTAATTGCACGTTTAGATATAATATGGCGGGCATAACCGTATTACAACTCGGATAAATATGGTTTATTTGTCAATTTTGTGCGACTTTTAATAACGGAGAAAAGTTTAAACTGCAAGAAAACATTGCAGCAAAGGATTGAACCAACATTTTAAGAGACTGTCACTGAATTTTCAATGCTGGCGGGATCTAATGGCTGGCATCGCTGTCATATTTCGACATTTTTAATTAAGTTTCTGGCAAGTACTGAGTAACGAGTACATCGCCCGACTCGAAATACCGAAACGTTACTCACAAATTCATTTCGTTACTCGCATTTGTCGCATGGATGTCAGTTAGATACGATAAACGAGCAAATAAGACTCATCATGCGGGAACTGGAACGGTTGGTCCAGCGACTAAATAAATCTGAAAGAGAGACTCAACATTTGAACATAGTGCGTCGCGTATTGCTGGGAATTATGATTTGAAAACGAAAATTTGTAAATACAAACATGTTGAGCGTAAATTATTTCAATAAAGGCCTAATTAATATCATGTTGGTGATTTTTTCGGCCTAAGTCCTTAGTTGCTATGATAACTGTTTTGTGGGTTGTTTCTGACTTGCAACTAAACAAAATGCTTTTGATGGCAACAACAACAAATAACTATATATACAGTTCGTGGCCGGTGAAATTACCTAAAATGCAGCCTACACAAACTTGGGACAGTAGTGATAGTGCGAAAAGAGTAGCTGGTATGGAAACACGAATTTGTGCGTGTTAATGAATATATAAAAACTGGCACTGATGATGCCTTGAATAAAGGCGAAACGCGTATGCCATCAAAAGCATTTTGTTTAGTTGCAAGTCAGAAACAACCCACAAAACAGCTAATTAATATGATTTATTGATAAGTGCTGATATTTTTAAAGAGGTAATTTTGACAACATAGTTATTTTGTAGTTTTGCTTTTGTATAACATTAAAATTTACAGAGCATAATTTGTAAATATAATATTTGGATAGATAATTTGAGAAAGTTATTGTTTTTTATTGATCTTGCCTTAGTCAGATTTTATTGATTTCAAACATTTATAAAATGAGTTTATTCTAAAATGCAATATTCTAAGTATACTATTTTGTTTTACAGTGACCGAGAGTGGTTGGTGAGCGGTTAACGCTCTGGCCTCGGATTCGGGAGGACGGCGGTTCGAATCCCCGTCCGGGCATCCAGATTTGGGGTTTACATGGTTTTCCCAAATCACTCCAGGCGAATTCTGGGATGCTTCCCTCAAAAAGGCCATGGCCGATTTCCTTCCCGTTCCTTGTCCCCAGTTCCATCCCGCCTCTAATGACCTCGATGTCCACGAACGAAATCGTCCCGTACGCGGCGTGACTCGTTGGATTGCTTCATGTTAGTACTCGATTTTGTCAAAAGTAGCGAGTAACGAAACGATACGATAGTAACGATGTCGTCCCGTACGCGGCGTGACTCGATACAATGCTTCATGCTAGCTCTCGGTTGTACCAAAAGTAAAGATTCTGTTGTAACGAGGTTTGATTGGTTTAGTAACGAATACACAATTTCTCGTTATTTTTACAGCTCTACCTTGCGATGACTACGCCACACTCGAACTATACCATCTGCTCTTATCACCTGGAATCGTTCCTCATCTGACCACGCAGCCGATGGCGTTTTGTTAGCACAGGCACTCGGATCGGTCTTCTGCTGCCATATCCCACCAACACAAAATTTCGCTCTACTCTCCGCACGGACTCGTCTGTCGTACGTTCCAGATTGTGTGTTGCTGTTCTTTGACGCAGTGTTGTCTGTCTGTCGACAGTGACACCACTACGCACACGTCGCTGCTCTTGGTCATTCAGTAGACGTGTTCGGCCACTCTGTTATCCACGGCTGGAGGTAATGCGGCACACTCTTGGCGCCGTGGGTCGAGGAATGTTGAATTCAAGAACATTTACAAAATAGAATGCACTAGCGTCTAGCGCCACCCACCAATCCGCATTCTGAGTCTGTTAATTCATGTCCTGCAGCAATAATCACAGCAGAAAACCTTCACATGGCTCATTAGGGTACAAATGAATGCGCCGAAACTGCACGGCACGTTTAAACGTTTCTTGCTGATGGTGCCGCTTGCTGTCAGATCACTTCACTTGATTGCTTCGGTCAGTATCAAAACTGCGAAAACAACGCCACAACGCATGTAAACAGCTTTTCTGATTGTTCCTTTCCTAAAAGATGTGGATACCACATAGTACTTCTTATAAAAATACAACACGTCCTTAAAAAAAAAAAAAAAAAAAAATACTAATCTGAAAAATGTAATATGAAAGTAACTTCAATCATTGGTGCTGCATAATTCACTTCAGTAAGTGTTACTGGTCCATTGATGTATAGCAAACGTTTTCCCAGCTACTTCTTCAAAAAAAGTGCTCAACTTCATGTGCCCCGTACAGCTGAAATGATAAATAAAAAATGAAACCATTTTTTAAACTTATTAAATTTTAATTCAATAACAAACCTCACAAAAAAGTCAACAAATGTCCGTAAGTGTTATTATAATAATTTTACTAACAATGAAAACCTTAATTCTCGCCTCGCATTCGGGAGGACGCCCGCGCCGGTTCGAATCCCCGTCCGGGCATGCAGATTTGGGTTTTCCATGGTTTCCCAAATCACTCCAGGCAAATGCCGGGATGCTTCCTTCAAAAGGCCATGGCCGAATTCCTTCCCATTCCTTGCCCCTCAACCTTTCCCGTTTGTAGACCTCGTTGTTAAGAGACGTTAAGCAGTTAAAAAGAAAAAATCCTTAAATTTTACTTAAGTTTAACGGGATAAATGCGCACGTTTCTCTTCCCTCAAATCTGAGATTTTTGGTTGCTATTTTGTTTACTGAACTTCAAACTCAAATAATCTTCGAGTTGAGCTCGGTGCCGATGTATGGTTTTCATGTGTGTCGTGGCCGAAAATCCACTCTCGCAAACGTACATCCTGCAAAATTGTAGTAAAAATCTTATTGCTTATTTGCTAACGTGATAAATGTCTCTTAGTTAACCACAGTATTACAATGATATAATTCATAAATATAAATTGACTGTCTTAAAATATATTATGGGGATAGTATTGTTTCCGTATATTTTTTTAAAAAAATTACCTTAGTGATTACTTTAGCCAAGAGATTACCGCGCGCATCCCTTGAGGCAACCACTGATATAGAAGAAATGAAACTCTAAAACTGAGCAAGCTCTGCTCCTTTTCTTGGCCCCAGAGGTAGTCAGGTACGTTGTTGTTGTCGCCATTGCTGTTGTGGGTTTACGATATATGCTGTGTCAACAGTAACTGGTTGACACTCTCTCAGTCGGCATAATTCACGTTGAAAACTTGGTGTGGAACGAGACAACCAATCGTCTTCATTTCTGCCTTTTATACTTATCAGATCAGGCGTGAGGCATTTGTAGTCTTACCCAAAAAATCATCGATTCCTCCAAATTTTACGAAAGAGCAGTTTTATCCGTATTCACATTCTTGTTCTATTTTCTTTTTTTTTTTTTAATGTCAGATTAGAGACATGAAAACGTGGGTGAATACGAAAGCAAGATCAGCTTTGGGTTACATGTCTGTATAGCAACTAACAACCCACATCATTAAGATACTAGTCTTGATTCATAAATCTCAAAATTTAATGTCCCTGTAAATTTGAAATGAACGTGAAAGATAGCGAAAATTTAAGTGCCATAGTGCTTGTGCAGCGGATTCTGTTGTATAGCACTGAGCCGTATAACTAAACCATAACAGACTAACACACCACCTCTTCCGTTCCCAATAGTCACGGATATGTCGGTAATATCAGCGAAAGCTGTTGATGAATTGTAAAGAGCCGAATGGTTTGATTAATGATTGGCTGTATTTTCGGGCGTTTAGTGGACTAATCGGAAGGATTTCTAACTATTCTCTTCGTCTTCTGTCTTCGGCAACGATCGAATCTAGCCTTTCATCTGGATGCTAATTCATTCTTCTTGTCTTGAGGGTTATCTAATGTTACTATTAAGTCAGTAGTGCCTTAAGGGCGGTCCGTTGCCACTTTTTCCCCCATGTATTTCTTATGTACGGTGGTCCGTTGCCAGTTTTTGGACCCCCCACGTCGCGCAGGTGTTCGCCAGACCCCCCACGTCGCGCAGGTGCCACGTTGTTACGGGTCATAAATCGTCTAAATGGCTTTATTATTTTTTAAACCTCAATTACGGTACAATATTCACTTTAGTATTACATTCTTGTGTTGTGACGTCACGCGGTCAGAGTAATAAACCTCTAATTCAAGTCGAAATGCGGTATATAATTCGCTTCTGAGGACCTTGGTTCAATATTTTTATAACACAATTTTAAAATAGCGTTATTACATGTCAAGTAATAAGGATTTTTTCTGGCCGTTACAGTGGTATTTATCCGAAAAAGATCGGATAAGTACTTTCCGAGATATGAATTTTAGTATTAGCGTATGTTTTTTTAAACGCTTCTCAGGGATAGCCGCCCGATACAGCACACCTGCCACCCCTTCCCGGCCTGAATTTTAAGTAGCCGGCCGCCGCGCGCAGCTGCAAGCCATTAATTATCGCTATCAAAGGCTCCCGCGCCGCCGCGCCAGCCCCTCCCGGCCTGAATTTTAAGTAGTCGGCTCGCCGCGCCCACACTCATAAATATTCCCTTATCCGCGCGCCAGGCTTCATAAATACCACCTGGCCTCCTCGGAAGGTATGTGTGTTAAAAGCTAAAACATTTTTTCAACTTTCACGATTGTGCGGGAGGAATATAATTTACCCCGAGAAATATGGCCTTAGATTCCTCGGGAGATTAATGTAGCCAGACAACACAGGCAAAGCATCGTGTTCCCACGCCAAGCGCTCCCCACGTACACCTGGCGCGCAGGTGTGCCCGGGGACGCAGTCTTCCCACGCCGAGGCTCCAGACTCGTGTATAAATAGGGCAGAGACCTCCCTTCAGCCATCCAGTCTTCTCTGAGCGGCCGAGCTGAACACTTCGATCATCACAATGTCTTCTGAGGATCTTAGCTTATTCGCCGATATTGGTAAGTAAATTATTGTTATTTAACTTGTTTTTCTGACTGTTTTAAATTCTTTCACATATACTGATGAGTTTTTTTTTTTTTTTCTGCTTCAGACTTTGATGAAATTCTCGCTGAGGATGATTTCGGTAATGATAATATTTTTTTAAAGTAACTAGATTTATGAAAAAATGAAGCAGTAGTCTATATTATTAATTTATTTGTTCGCAGGTGATTTGGATATTTCCTGCAGTGACCTTTTTTATTTCAGTACGTATTTATCTATAGATTATTTTTTTCCCATGTCTTTATAACTATTGCTAATACATTTTTTTTTCTTTTTTCAGATGAACCATCACGCCCAGAGAAGCGTAAGGGCAATTCTGAAGAATTAAGTAGCCCAAAAAGAGCTTGTGATTGCTCACAATGGAGCATTGACGTGGATGTGCCGCAGAGCATGCCGCCAACTCCACCACCACCGCAACCACCAGCACACTGGAATATCGGTAAGTCCAGTACATCAGTAATTTACCTATATTATTTTATGCGTACAAAATTATGTTTTTCATGATACTAAAATATTTTTTCTTCTTTTTTTTATGTTTCAGAGGGGGCGGTCGGACGCCCGGCCAACGAGGCAGTTCCGCCACCAATATGGCGACCATGGGAGACATCGGAACCTAGCCGACCGCCCGCCACAGCAGCAGCAGCCGGGCCCCCCCCAGCCGCCAGCCCACCGACTTATCGCCCGGGTCCAGCCACCACTTCAACAGCCCATCGCCGGGACCCAGCCGACCTTCGCCCGGCTCCAGCCGCTCATCGCCGGGACCCAGCCGACAGTACGCCGACCCATCGCCGGGGCCCAGCCGACAGTATGCCGGTCCATCGCCCGGCTCCAGCCGGCAGTATGCCAGTCCATCGCCGGGACCCAGCCGGCAGTATGCCGGTGCAGGGGCAGCCTTATGCAGTCATGATCATGCAGCAACGATAGGTGAGCCAGCAGCATCGCGCTTAGTCCTTGAAGACAGGCATAGTGCATTTAAAAATAGAATTTATTCCGGAACAATTTCAAATTCTCAAAATTTCATAGATCCAATGAATTTCATTGATGCTTGCTTTAAACTTGTTGCCGGTAAAGTTCGCGAAATTGTGGATAATCGGTCCTCCCCATCTGTAAAGGTGCAGGTTGGACTGATTAACACATATAAAATACAGAAGGAAATGATTTGGAAACCGCCCGTATGTGCTTTTTAACCTAAAATGCGTGAAGTCACAACAAGCACTTGCCTGTCGGATTGGTAA
>JARYHS010012519.1:178367259-178404785 GCA_031002005.1 Vandiemenella viatica | reverse complement strand
GCCAGAGCATTACCGAAACATCCTGTGCAGCCTCTTGGAAATCGCACCATCCAAGGTCGACACACGTCCAACGCGGGGAAGTCCCTCTCCGATCTTGTCAACAAGTATTGCGCAACTTGGTTCATAACTTCTGCATAGAAGCTATCTACCCTATCTAATACTGTCGTAAATAGCTCGGTGTTCAGATTAGTACCAGAGTATCCACATACCTACCTCTTAGTATACTCAAACCGATGATTCGATGCCTTACGATGTCATTCAGCATGATTGTTACCCAGAGAGATCAACGTTGATTAGAAACTCTGGACCTCTCTATTTATTACTGTCTGTTGATTTGGTACCGTATGGCAGTAACTTTTAGCTAAATTACCTCTCTTCGAGCTATGAGTGAGTCGCTTTGGTGATCTGGACAGCGGGTGAATCGCTTCTTACCAAGAAATCGTGCATACAATTCAAACTCTTATCAGCAGACTACCCTGGCTATTCCCGTATTGTGTACTATTGAATGCTCTCTACTAACTATGTGTTGGAACTATTTAAAACTGGTAACATATCTTCCGTGCTTTCTACTCGGAGAATTTATCCAAGTACTGTAGTGACAAAGACGATAGCATCTTCCTTGCTTCGATCAAGTTAACCAATAGATGCATGGTTTAGCTGATTGTAGAAAAGTGGGATATATTATCTACTTGCATCGTTCAAGGTCTTTAAGACTGACATAGATTTTTTAATTATTTTCAGGGAAACCATGGTAAACCGTAATCTGAATGACCTGTGTTAACCCCTCGCTCACCGGGTTCAGTTCGAGGAAAGTAAGATTAATGTGAATTCGATAACAGTTTTCGTTCGCAAAAGAAAAGCCGTTCCGTCATGACAGTCCATGTAAACTATTACTACCAACTTTTCAGTTTCAGTTATCACTCTGAAACTAAGGCTACGCTAAGAGAACTTAGCAAACAAAATTACATCCAATGGTTGAATACGCTCAAAAATGTAATAGTACTACCTTGAAGAAGATAAAACTTTTAGTATCAAACATTGTACTTGAAAATAAATCTTTTAAATTTTTAGCACGGGGCCATACACTTTATAGAATTGAAGTTTGTACTTGGAGTATATCAGAAACAAGGAAAATTGTAGCATTCTGAACGTGATAATATTAAAGGATATTGCATAATAAAGTGAAAATATGAAGCGTAAAATGAACAATTTCCTGGAATTATTGGATGGTGAAGGACATGGTCAAAAAATTTCACAGATAGAGGAGACGGGTTGGGCTAGATTTTACGACATGTGGATTAGTTAATTTGTTGTAGGAGTGAACATTCGAAGGCAAGAACTGTGGAGGAATGTAAAGAGTAGAAAAAATTAAACAGATTGCTCATAACTTAGGTTGTAATTAAAATGTATAGACCAGAGTGCCAGCTCAAAACAGGCAGAGTCAGAGGATTACATTAAACAAGTCGAGAGATCGATAATTGAAAAAAAATCACTCACTAAAAACAATACATCGTTTTATTACTATTTCGTATCAGAAACATACAGTTACACAATCACAACATCAAATTATATTGGACCAGAACTTGGCCACTTCCAGTGCATTTTCTGAGGCCTCATACAGTTCAGCTGCCGAGCAGGATGCTGGACACAGTCGACACTGGAGCATGTGCTGGACAGTCTGGTCTTCACCGCAGTCGCACTTGATATCATTGATCTCAGCATAGCCCCATCTTGCCAAGTTCACTTTGCATCTGCCCACTCCTGATCTCAGCCTATTCAAAGACTTCCACGTCAACCATCCCTTGTCATAACGAGGTGGCAAAGATTCAGACACTCTTCCCCAGCCATGCGGAAGGGGAACCTTAGCTTCCCATAGTTGTAACCTGGTTTCTTCAGTTGTCGTTGTAAGTTCCTGAGATATTCTTAGGAAACTTTTACTGGACTTCAGTCCAAGACTGTGAGCGATATGCCCATATAGTGGATGAGATTTTTCATGGTTCACTTTCGTCCTTTCCTCGTTCACTGCTATTTCCCTTCGAGATTATTCCTACTCGAAACTTTCAGCTTGGAGTTCATGCAGTGTTTCCTGAATGTTAGTGATCTGTCAAGGGTCACTCCTAGATATTTTGGAGTGTCACAGTGTTCTAGTTCGACCCCCGACCATGTTATCTTAATTACGAGTTGCTTCTTTATTCCGTAAATGAAAAGCACATATTTGTGTCTTCGTAGGATTTGGTTTTAGCTGGTTCGTGCTATAATACCTTGACAAATCTTCTAGAGCGTTGGTAAGGGTGCTCTCCAATGATTCAAAGTCTTTGCTCTGTGAGACCAGAGCAAGATCATCAGCATACACGAAACTCCTGCATTTGGGTGGTATAGGCCATTTTTCTGTGACCTCCAACGGCTACGCTGTCCTTGGAAGTCAACAAAGAATCTGCGGTTCTGCAGAAGAGTAGCAATGAACTTACTAAGACTGAAATTCCTGGTCAGATTGTAGAACTTGACTAGTAGTAGCTGATGGTTGACGGTGTCATACGCTGCTAACAAATCAACAAATACCACCCCTGTTACCTTACGAGCTTCAAATCCATCTTCTATAAACTGCGTGATATTTAGTAGTTGTCCTGTGTAACTTTTACCCAGTACATCGTCACATATCATGAAGCAGCTGGATGTTGTACTTAAAGCGATAACAACGCACAGGTGATAAGCACGGAGTACTAATGTTACAGGTTCGGTTTGACTAGTTGATTTTTGCTTATTATCTCCTTTTTTTTGTTTTGCTTATTGCTTTACGCCTCGTTGACTTGTGGTCATTAGAAGTGGGAAAGGACTGAGGGGCAAGGAAAAGGAAAGGAATTCGGCCATGTCCTTTGAAGGAACCATCCCGGTTTGAGTCATTGCTATTGTCGGAAGTAGCTTTCCAGGCACTTGATACACAGGAGACCGCCAACGCCGGTCGCATTTCAGGAAGATCTCTTTGAAACTTGAGTCGAACTATGCTGTCAGTAGCGAACGTTTTAGCTTGAATTGTAGTTATTGCTAACATTCCACAGGTTTCTGTGAAAGGCTGCTTCCTGGGTGACTCACGATTTTTATCATTCGAGAAATCTCAGTTGTGAACCAGTTTCCGCATTCTCGGCCGATAGTGCACAGAATTCGCTGTAATCAGCGCTGTGTCTCGGTATCTTCGGAGAACGAGTCTGATGTGTGTTCGCAGTGTCCAGTTTAATTAAGAGAAGTAAAATCATAGAGTTACTACGTAACAGCAACCTGTCACACTAAATTATGCTTGGCCAAAAGTATAATTGAACAGGTGAATGGAAGAAGGTTAAAATTCCACCCAAATAACAAAATAAAGTGAGATAGCCATTTTGTAGCTTGGAAGTTGTTCTAAACGTTGAGCGAAAAATGGGAGTACACAAGTTAAAATTGTGATCGAAGATATTGTTGCCTGGAAGAAGATGAAGATAATAGTCCTGGATTGTTTCCCATTTTAACTTCGCTGTTCAGGAGAAGATTCTGAATTGTCATCAGTGATGGCGTAGTACTTAAAAGAAAAAAACTCGAAAGGATTTGAGCAAGAAATAAAAGTTTAACTTGTAGGCCTAGAGTATAACAGTGAATTTAATGGCTGTTTAAATGCCTCCCGTTACACTGATGATCTTGTCAGCTTAATATTTAAGAATCAAAACATGAAGCAAGAATTAGTTTTCCTTCCTAGAGACATTCTCTGCACCGGAACAGTCTTCATCGACCAGAAAAAAGTTCATGACATTTCGAAGGTGAGACAATACATTCCTCAGGATCACCGTGTATTTTATGAAAATATCCTACAACTAGCAACTTCAAACGCAACTATGAGGACTGAACATGATAATTTTAGGCTAATTGAAAAGAAGTTTTAATAAAAAATTCTTAGGATAAAAACAATGTTATTATATCCATGAATAAATATAGTAAAGTAAAACAAACTCTACATTTTATTCCTTTTAGATGCTGGTAACAAGTGTATACACTGTTCCACATAATATGTAGTAATTAACTCGGGATTGTATTTGCCGATTACAGTGAATATTGATTATACTAATGGGTTGTAGCTAACTTGTTACTAATTGCTGGTAATATAACTGACATTATTAATAAGTGTATGTACTGTTCCACATCCCGGAGATTATTCTCACATGGGATCAAAGTGAACATATCTATCTATCTATCTTCAGTCTAAAAATACTAATGAGCGTAAAAATAATAATATTCAGGTTGAAATAATATTTATGTTTATGAAACTAGCAGAAGTTATAAGTTCAGATTTTCGGAAAAGAAGCTTGAGCGTATGTTCATAAACAACGACCATAAAGTGAAACCATGCCTATATTTTTCCAGCTTCCTTCACCAACAAAAATCTAATTAGCGGAAGAAGGATAACATTCCACTAAAAACAATGCTTTACATCTTCAATACTGACAAATATTTTAAGGTTCAATCCGAGTAAAAGACAATGCAGCCTGTGTCCTGTAAAACTATTAGCAGACTCAACAAATAGTTTTTTTGTTTTCCCGAAAAGTTAGGTTAATGGATAGTTATCATTTTTCTACTCTCTAGTTCAATTTGCCTAGTGACTAATAAATATCTGCAACCAAACAATTGATTAAAAAAGACATCTGGAGCAAGCGTTAGATCATATGTGAGTTGTCCATGAGACGCGTTAGCAAGCAGTCATCATGACAGTGAGCATGGGGCTCAACATTCACGTTCTCTGCAGTACAGTCATCCAGGTGACTTCGCCACGTGTCGCCCCGGAGTCACGTACAGCGAGTACTGCGACCTGCCCTAATACTGTCTACTGCCTTCACTGCAGCTGGACAAGACGGATATTATTTTGTTGATCGCTATATATACAGTCTTTTGGAGGGGTGTTGACTTCCTCGAAGTTAATGAGTTACACTTCATGTCCCTAAAGACGTCCCTACATAAACTTTCGTCTTCTCGACCTCACGTGAAAAACATGAATGATTCTATGTGCCTTTCAAATATGCAAATTATTCGATCCATTTGCCCTCCCAGCGATGTCATTTTTTAAATTAATAATGGCTCAGGACATTAATTTTTCTTGGGGTTATTTCTGATAAATTCGCTCGAAATTTAGTTAACACAACTCAATCCAGTTAACATGGCACAATTATATTCCAGTTGTGGTATCCCTCTTTAATCCTATTTTTTTCCGATCCTGGCAGTGGACAGGTTAACTTTCTGGAGGACGCTGATTCCATCTCAGGTCTGACGATCCAGGTTTCGATTTTTCAATGTTTCTGGAAAAACACTTCCGACGGGCGGCGGGATGGTTCCTTCGTAAAAGACCATGGTAGATTTCCTTACTGCTTCCTTTTCCCATTCATTTCCCGACCCAACCAGCCATTCAGATTTTGGTTTTCCAATGTTTCCGTAAGTCATTTCAGTCGGAAGCTGCGAAGGCTCCTTCCAAAAGCCATGGCTGGATTCCTTAACGTTCCTTGCTCCCAGTCATTTACCCCCTAAATGACCTCGACCATGAGAATACGTAAAGCCCTAAGCAATCAAAGCCCAGGCTCTAGAAACCTCGACGTTGACACGAGATGTAAAGTCTCAATGAAAGAAAAGATCTCTTTCTTTTCTTCGCAGTAAGTTCGAGAAAACGTTTTAGTTTCTTTTCTTCAACATTTACAGACAATATATATATACTAACATAAAGAATAACTGGTAATTTTTAGGGAAACACAAAACATTCTGACATATAGTGTGTTGTGATTTTAGAAATGTAAAACATTTGGAATTTGCACGCCCGAGTGGAATAATATTTACGTTAGTTAGCTAGGAGGCTACATTTGATGTTGCGTTGTAGGAGCGTTCCTTCTACGTGTGATGGCCTACTGTAGAACATGCCGTCACAAGTATTTTATCTTAAGCCATTACTATTGATGAAAGTTATAACTGATCTCCGCGTTATTCTGCTTGTGAAATGTTTGTCTAGAATTGCAAGTGCGGAGATGTTTCAGCTGAAGTAATCCTTGTGACGGTACACTTTTCATATTTTGCGACATAGGCTGCTTTAGCTTTGTCTTGAATTATTTACATTGTTAAAAGTAAAAGTATACAAATATTTCACGACACAATAACTTATTTCGGATATCAGGAGTTGGAGGAAATAAAAAAATACTCTCACATACTATTCAGACATCATTTTACAAACATGGTTAACATCAATTAACACTCTTCTCTTCGAAATATACGATGGAATAACGAAAACAGTAGTATTTGTACAAGATTTTGGTATCGAGATTTGTATTGCCTTTGCCTTTTACAGTTCCAGAGTGGCATCATGTACCCTGTTATGCGCATTTCTATATTATTTTTCCATTTTTTTTTATTGAGAAGTTTTTGACAACAGAGGACGCATACAAGAATTAATGAATAGCACCTATGCTGGAAGCCGGGCTCGAAGTGGTGAAACGTGCAATTCGATTTCAACGCGCTAAACCACAAGTTGCTTGGGATGGCGGGAAAATTGTTGTAAGATAAAAACATCTGTGTGTAATTAATTCATTCGTCTCGTCCTTGTCATTTTCGTCAGCTGGAAGATATGACATGTTAATGCCGCAATAATCTCATTTGTTTCTTGGGTCACTGAAAATAGTGCTGTAATAGGGAATAACACAGTGTCGGTATGCAAGAGAGCCTTTTTTTGTGTTTCTCTAGCACAACATGAAATGTGAGGGCACGCCTACCAGAAATGTGTATTTGAAACAGCATCTCTGCCGTAGCCAACAAGAAAAGCCTTACAAGTTGCAAGTCGATGACGATCACTAGCTCCCACGTCATCAGTTCGCAGATAGGTCGAGAAACAAGAAAACAACTGCTTCGTATCAGGACAGGAAGGTCTGTTAGAGGTCGCTTCAGCTTCCCAGAAAAGCCTCGCGCGTGTTTCCTGCAAGCTGGGAGACTTTTCCGTATCGATTCGGAGAGATTTTCTTACATCATCTCCTCTGTTCTCGCTAATGAATGACAAGAAAGGTAGAAATTGTAACAGCCTTAGGCAAGGAACAGACGCAACCGCGAAGAACACAGCTAAATTGGTAGAAACATTAACTTAGCATTAGATATTCATCTTCGACGTCGGAAGGTCGTTGGTAACAGTGAAAATTAGCTCCTTAAATGTAAAATATTCTTTGTCAATAATAAATGGAATGTATTTATGAACTTTCGAATAAAATATACTTTTTAGGAGAAACTTTGAAAGTAATCAAAACAAAAAAAAATCCTTTATAAATAGCAAAGAGTTTTAAATTGATCACGTCTTCCGAAGAGGAATTATGTCTTTACTACTTAAAACAGCGGCGCCTACCACATTCTTATTTTACACTTTCATGAGGTAAAGATTTAAAATTTTTAAACTATTTATTTACGTTCCATATCATTTATCTTTCAGTGTAGTTTTTAGGTAAATGGTTGAGTATAAGCCAAAAAGATCTCTTTTGTGAAGATATAATTTTGAACTATTACTTCCCGTACTGAATAGGATCTAAAAAATCTTCCTTTCCGTTTCTGACGACAAAATAAACTTTAGAAAATGGACCACATGGAAAAAAATTTGGAATTAGATGGGCTAGCGCATGTTAGTGAAGTCGGTGATTTAGAATTCATGTTTGTTCAATTCAAACATAGCTTTTCGAAACAATTTTTTTAATAAAAAACAAAAGAAAAATAAGTTTACGAAGAAAGGTGATTTACAGGTTTATACCATCTGCATTCCTAGATTGAATATCACAGTGAAACACATCAACATAAGAATAGTTTTGTCCCCAAGGGAATTTTGTTTTGCAAAGAATAGTTGTCGACAAGTAGTTACTTGCACGATGTGGTTTGGGTGTAAATAAGAAAGAGAAACTACCAAGTAAGTCACAGGAGCTTTGTGCTGATTTCAACTCCTTGGATCAGCAACGTTTAGCAACTCTGCTGAACAGCGTTAGGTCGGCATATCAAGGAAAACGTTTTTTTTTGTCGCCGGACATTGAGAGATTACTGTCACCAACAGCGCTTCACCACTTTCCCCGAACATAAAAGACGAATTCAGACACTGGTGGGCCCTATACGCAGAACAACAAGTGTTCAAGCGCAGGCGGCGTTTGTAAACTGGTGGACAAATAATATGCATTATATACTTTGTCATATTCTGAATTAGATTTTCTTCAACCGCTTGGTAAAACAAATTCTACAGTGCAGTAGGAGATGTGTGACCTAGTTACTTGAAAAAAGTTATTTCGCCTGTGTTGGAATATATTATTCAAAATATAACGGATAACAATCAAATAATGATAGATAAAAATT
This sequence comes from Vandiemenella viatica, assembly GCA_031002005.1. Classification (NCBI taxonomy): domain Eukaryota; kingdom Metazoa; phylum Arthropoda; class Insecta; order Orthoptera; family Morabidae; genus Vandiemenella; species Vandiemenella viatica. The sequence goes on along the minus strand of JARYHS010012519.1, from coordinate 178,396,421 downwards.
TCTATTGATATCAAACTTCATCCGGTGATGTACAGGGTCTTTAAAAAATGACCGGTATATTTGAAATCAATAAAAACTAAACGGGGAGCTATAGAAATACACCGTTTGTTGCAATATGCTTGGAACAACATTAAATTTTCGGGCTGACAAACTTTCGAAATTAGTTACAATTTTCAACAACAAATAGCGCTTCAGTCTGGAAAAATCTAAAGTTCTAAGGAATAAACCATTTTTTTTCACAGCAAACTTGCAATCGTGAACAGCACACGCTTACAGCAGAAAGACGACTTACAGAATAGCGAACTGACAGTTTACTTCTATATCTTTCAAATCACCTGCAGCGCCAGTTGTTGTTGAAAATTGTAACTAATTTCGAAAGTTTGTCTGCCTGAAAATTTACTGTTGTCACAAGCATATTGCAACAAATGGTGTATTTCTATCGCTGCCAGTTTAGTTTTTATTGATTTCTCAAATATACCGGTCATTTTTGAAACACCCGGTATATATATATATATATATATATATATATATATATATATATATATATATATATTCAGATGAATGTAGACATCTGACGCAAGATATCATGAAGTTGTGTTAATTGTGAATGGTGAAAATAAAATTAAGTATTAGTCAAAGGCCCGTGTAAAAGACAGATAAACTTTTGATGAACTAGAGTTCAAGGCTGTCCTGCTGAAGGATCAGGTTTACCAACTGAAAATAAAATAATAGCGAATTTTAATCATTTAATGGGTACAGAAATATAAGATAAAAAAGTCATGCGGGACACTCGAGTTGTAAGAGTTTCTGAGGATATGAGATATCCTACATGAAAATTAAAATCTTAATATTTGTGACATATTGCTGAAGAAAGGATCACCAAATGGATATTTAGTATAATTGTCCCCCTTTGGAATTTTAGATGGGATGAGCGATTTAAGTAAGACAGGCGCTAAAAAGTCTTAACAATGGATAAATTCAAAGCCTGAGCAGAGCGCGAAGGAAGTGATGTAACGGAGACCTAGAATAAAAATAGGTCGTTAAATAGAAAATGAAACTGTGCGTCGACGGTAAAAGAATTATTTCTGCAAAGATTTGCTAGGCGGAGGGATATTGAATAGTGATGCCCAGTCGCTTATTAAATGGCTTTATCATTTGAATGCCTATTGAGCTTTAACCTTATATACCAATCACATTACGTATTTGTAACGTAATAACGCCCCTAATGCATCTTTGTTTAGTTTGTACAGAGTCGCGTCGCTGGTAGCCGCGCTGTTAGGGGACATTGTCACTCTCCGTCTATGATAGAGGCGCATGGAGTGAATAAAAAATTGCTCCGGAGCTACAATTGAAACACAGATAGTTTAGCAGAAACCTTTGTGGAACGTGAGGCTTTAGTTCCTTTCGCTGATCTGATATTCCTTATTGATCATAAGTGGCTGAAATAATCTCGTCGAACAATGCAAATATTTCATTAATTTGACAACCACATATATTCTCCTTTCGATATACTGATATTTCTTGTATATAGAAAAAATTAAAATAGTGAAGATTAGAAACGAGTTTTAAGGATAGTTGAAATTTTCGCCTGGTAATATTACCGACTGGTCAGGAGCTTCTAAAATATCTTTGTGTAAAAGTCGGTGATAATGACATTAAAAACTTCATAAAATGTGTGTGTCGAAAGATAAACCTGACCTAACTGGTTTAGTTTGCAACCTTGTAGCTTTCAATAGAGCGTGGTGGGTGAGTGGTAACGCTCTTGCCTCGCATTCGGGAGGATGCAGGTTTGAATCCCCCTATGGCCATCCAGATTTAAGATTTCCATCGTTTCCCTAAATCACTCCAGGCGAATGCCGGAACGGTTGCTTCAGAGTTGCATGGCAGAATTCCTTCCCCTTTTTTACCTGCAATCCTTTCGCCTCTCTAATCCTCAACGTTGACGAGGCGTAAAAGCGTAAGGAAAAAATGCATCCTTCAGACATCATAATTTCAGATGGACATTGTTTAATCGGAAGAAGGGATAAAGTGGCCACTGACAAAGAACACAATATTCGTTCCTATAGATTTCGCATACGAGGTAGGTCATCAAATAGGAAGGTTGTGAATATGTGACACGATGTATGCAGACTGAAAAAAAGTGCATCAACTGAGCATTTCTAACACAAGGATAACAATTTTGCTACATAATAAATGAATATTCTTATTTCTTTCTCAATTGAATTACGTGATCTGATTTTCTGAAATCTCAGTAATCATTTTTAATGACCCTTTACAAAAAAAGATTCTACACCTTCTCCCAGTTTAGACGCGGTACTGCTTGACAATTTGTTTTGCGATTGGTCACATAGGAAGAAGGTCATTATAGGATCGTATATAAACTATAGCGGGTATTCCTAATCGAAAATGAACACAAGAACGAAACTTGTGGATATCATTTTAAAATTTTTACCAGCTCGCTATATTGTATATATGATGCACTTCCGCAAGACTCACAACTGATGCATGAAAAGAAAAATAAATACGGTAGAGGTATTATCCTGAAACAAGTAGATGAAGCAGGTTAAAATCTCAATCTGACGGTTTGGTTTGTTCGTTGTTGAGGAAATTTGTTGTTGCTGATACAATGTTGTAATATGCACAGTGCAACAACATTCCTCAGAGCGTTAATTTGAAACAGTAAGTTGTTAGCAATCTGGAAGAAGACGCAGGAGACTGTTAAAATATAACAATTCCGAAACATGTTGAAATCAGCTTTCGCTGGTAATGCCTGTTTTGCCAGCGGGTGTTGCGAAGTAGTCGTCCGTAGTCGCTGGACAGGTCAGTCGCCCTTCACACCGCTCAGGTATCGACCCGACCAACAAGTCCCTGCGGTTGTCCATGAAATACATCCAAGGTGTTTCTGGCCCCAAAGTCACTGCTATACTTCCTGATATTGGAACCCAACATTTTTGGGATCCTAATATCGTGATTTCAGGAAGCTAGTCAAGGCGAACTCATTGGTATATCTACTGTAAGACTTGACAATCGTCGATTCCGAATTATATGAGAATATTTGTTGTATTCATCCTTTCCATATCACTTGGGTTACGGTTGCTAGCTACCGCTTGATAATGAATTATAACAATCGTTCGGTAATTCCCCTCTTCTTCTCTGACCGAATATGACGTTAGTTCATACATAGAAGGCGGTAAAGGACGTATCAAGAAGGGACTGTGGTTCGAACTAAACCGACGGCAAATACGGAAAACTGTGCAACTTTGTTCATTACGCTATTTCTTCCCACAAGTTTTCTTCTTGTTCTAAAATTGAAGACTCAGTAAGTTATAGCAGTGCTGCAAGCCACTTGGCTTTGAATATACGTAGATGGCCGCTAAAAGTTCCGTAAATTGAGTACAGAAAATTGAGTTTTTTCGTTTTCTTTTTACTGAAAATTGCAAATCATTTCTAGAGAATGACATGTTAGAAAATCAAATCGTTGTGTGACGTCATAAAGTAGCACGAAGTTAGTACAAGGGCGATGAAATGTTGAGTGTCTGTCTCGTAAACTTCACAAAACGATTCAGACATAGCTGATACATACGCCCATACTTCCACAGTTAGTCAGCAATTGTAAAATGTACAAGTCGTTAGCAACATTGCGACATATGCCTTTTTTTTAAAATACCTTCTTCAATTATCATTGGACTTAGTAATCACATAGTCATTGTTCCTCTTACATAATTCATACTTTATCTGCCAATATATATCTATTAAAAGTACACATGAGCACATTCCATCATTTTAATTCCTGTATGACGCAATTTTGTGACTGGTTTATATAAAATAATGATAAGATACACGACACACATTAACGACTAAAAAAAAAAACAAACACACTAGTTAAAAGGTACCTTAAATATTTAAATATCACACCCTCTTAAAATTCTGGATAATAGTAGAAACACACAAGTGTGACCCCTTACAAAAACAGAAGAATTAGGAGTAACGCATGGAAGAGAAATTATGACATGTAAGCAAATAATTTTACCGCAACACAGTTATTTTTGATGTTTTATTACACTTTATTTCCAGGAAAACTCCAAAAGTTTTACTTACGTCCAACAGAAACAAACACAGGCACTTCGCACATTAAAATGCATTAATAATGTACTAATATTGCGTTTGATAATGAGAATCAGTTCTCGAAACGCATCACGCATAGTGTAATAAAACATCACCAAAAGTAACTGTGTTGCGGTAAAATTATTTCCTCATATCTCAATTGAAAACAGTTACAGACTTTCATAAGTCCATTTAATATGGATAAAGTAAAGAGAAAATATGGCCGTGATCACAAGATGGAACTTGATTTCAGGCGCAAGATTTTCTTTCGTAGGAAAGGGAGTGAAATATTGGAATTAGTTACGAAGAGAAATGACGAACAATTTACCAAAAAGATGAAAGAATTTAAAGTTGAAATTTGTAGAAGACAAAAGTAGGTGGGTACAGGAAAGGGAAAGGGAAAAACATGGGTGTGTAGGGAAATAGCCACCGGAGCGTGCGCTCCATTGCAATTAAAGTAGATTAAATTATAAATTAAGGACAAAGAAACTTCAGATCACATACTAAATGATGCGAAATATCCAAGCATTACTAGTTAGGATTTCATATACTTGGTTTTGTGCACAACCAAGTTAAATACGATAAATGTCAATAACTCAAATCTCAGTATAAACCACAAATCATCACAGTCAGAGGTAGCAAATCATTTTTTTTTTGTTTATACTTAAGCTTTCTTAAGATGGTGGGGGGAGGGGGGAGGGGTTTCATCCCCTCTAGTAAAGCCTGGGAGGCGGGCTGCTGGAGGGTAGGGCCAGCCGATTCATCCTAAATGGAACGGAAGGGTGTGCAAGTCGGCCGTGGCCTTATAGGGAACCATCCCGGCATTCGCCTCGAGTGAAAGAGGAAAACCACTGAAAACCCCAGTCAGAATAACCAGACGAGATTCGCCCACCGTCCTCCCGAATGTTAGGTATGAGAGTGTAACAAGCACTCCTCTTAACTCGGTCTAATATTAACCCAGATACATCTATATATATAAAGATAAATGTAAGTATGTATGTATGTATGTTTGTTTGTTGGCTGGTTTGTTTGTTCTTCATACAAATCCACAGTTTTCATCCGATTTCGATGAATGCTTACACACTTATCCTTTGAAACAAGGAGAAAAATACTGTCTACATTTTGTTGAAAAATTTCATGTATAAATAATACATATTGTCTTATAATTTCTAAAAATTACTGACGGCGATAAACAGACGCGTAGGATGTGTAGGCCTCTGTACTGCCTTTCCTGATAGCGGTCTGGTAGCTCAGTGGTTAAAACGATTGCTAACTGCTGCTTGGGTCGTGGTCTCCGGTCCAAATCTTTGTGGAGGCAAAGATTTTTAAAAATTGTTTTGATAGTAAGAGTCACGCCTGGACCGTCGGTTATTCGGATTGAATGTTAATCTGTAGATATCACAAATTAGGGGTTCGATGCGAGACAAATCATATGTAGTCTTGCAATGCTGTAGGTGTACACTTCTTTACATTATAGTGATCCCTCAGGGGTGATTCGCAGTCAGTGTGTGTGTGATCTGCAGTAATAATACTATAAATCCGGAAGTCTCTGTCTTTTTGTTACGTTTTGACGACTAAATGGCTATTTCGATGTTGATGGAATTTGACAAGAACATCTGTAAGAAAGGGGCAGGACATTTTTTTCGGTATGATTAACAGTTGTAGTCACGAAATTTTGAGAAATTATCGAATGGTGACAGAAATATGTTAGAAACTGATTCTCTTCAAGAGACAAGTTCGATTGTAGAATGATATAATGATATAAAAATAGCTTTCCCGTCATATTACGCCGACTCGGAGTTGTTTGGGACCAATCCTTCGTTACCGACATCTTTCTATATTGAATTCTGTCAAAGAAGTTCTTAATGCACGCGTACGGAGTCGCGGGTGTCAGCTAGTTACTTTATACAGCAGGTCGCCGGCAGCTCTGGAGTGTCTAATGGCTCCGTGGGCGTGCGACGTGAGTGCCACGCCCTTGTCGAACAAGACGCGTGACCGACGCCGGCCCGGAAGCGTCACGCAGCGTCGCGACGCGTGCTTACACGCCCCACGCACTACCGACGGCTTCCGGTGCCGGGGGCCCTCACGCACTCCACACGTCAACCAGCAGGCTATTGGGCGTAGGATACCTTTCTCAACATAAATACTCCTCTACTTCCTTAAACAAAACTATACAGCAAGTCCAGTAAAGACTGAAAAATTTTCACTGTCGTGATTACAGATGACTGTGTGCCATTTACTGGAGACAAAAAATTTCAGTCAGTGTTTTGCTAAACATTAAAAACAAATACTATAGGATTATTCAAAAAAGAGGACGCAGATTTTGTTTTTATTCCTCACAAACTAGAAAACATTCAGTTTTTTTTTTGCTTAGGCTTTACGCCTCGTCGACGGCGAAGTCATTAAAGGCGGGATGGGATTGGGGCAAGGAACGGCCATGGCCTTTTTGAATGAAGCATCCCGACATTCACCTGGAGTGATTTGGGGAAACCATGGAAAACCCAAATCTGGATACCCGGACGGGGATTCGAACCCGCGTCCTCCCGAATGCGAGGCGAGAACAAAACATTCAAATACACATGACTGGATAGAGGAGTGTTCAAAGTTTGTAATCCCCGCTTACTAGTTCCACTCTCTGCCGCCAATGGCGCTGTTGTTTGTTTACGTGAGACAAGAGAGCTTGTTTTGCACAGTGTAAATCACTAAACGACTTCTCCTGCGCCGTCGCCGTTTTCACGTAATCAGACAACAGAGAATGGAACCAGTATGCGGAGGTTACAAAGTTTGAACATTTTTCCATCCAATAATGTGTGGCACGTTTTATAGTTTGAATAATTCGGTAGTTCATTTTAACATATATTTCACTTAGCCTAAAACGCGAAATTTGGATAGATACTTCTGAAGAAGGCACGCTAAGACATGATGTCAGAGATAGGAGGGGCAGTGCCTTTGCTCCAGTACCTACAGTTTAGCGTGGAATCCGAACCACGGAGCAAGCTGGCGTACACCATATGAACAAAGCACAATTTCCGGCCCCATCTGGATTCGAACTAGGGATCTTGAATTTTCAAAGTCAGCGCCAGACCACTCATGTTTCGCTAAACAAAATGAATGATCGCGAAAACAATCTAGATGCGAATAATTGTTCGTGTTTTAAAAGAGATCTTTTTACAGTTATACAATGGTCTCAGTACAAAATCAGCATAGACAATACAGAATACGTCAGCAACAACTTAACCAAGAGTTGAGCCAAGGTTTAGTGCGCATAATTACATGAACGACATTCATTTAGATTGTTTTGATTTAAATCATATAATATTAGCTAAATATACGCAAAATCCCCTCATTTCTCGTATTGTTCGAAGCGAAGAATAACCCCTTTGCGAAATCTGTGCTAGCTTTTTTACTATAATAAGCGAGGCCATTGAAAGACACTCCAACAGTTTTAAGAAAAATTGAATTTAGTGTCTAACTTTTTTGCCTTGAAAGCACCGTTTAGTTGGCTCCCCCATTCTAAAAATCTATTGATTTTCCAGAAATTTCTTGTTTAGTGGATAAGTTGTGAGAAATGTTTGTAGATATTAAAGGGTAAAACTAGTTTTCTGCAAACGAAACACAAGTAGCTTAAAACAATAACTGTAGGTATTCCTTTAATTAATGGATGCATAGACAAGTATCGTCATTCGAAGCGTTACATTAGAAATAATCATCTGGAAACATCGTTGGCACCAAGCAATGAGATGATTATTTCCTTGAGTATTAAAATTATTTTTATTCTCGCCATTAGTTCACAATCTGCAGTCATTTTGAGTCAAATGGTTGTTTTACCTGCTATCTGAGCGTTTGGCAGGCAGACCGGCTCGCCCCTGTGTGGCAGGCAACCAGCTCAACAATCACCAGCAGCTGCTACACACACACACACACACACACACACACACCGCTCAGAGATGAGTGTACATACCACGAGCCGCAAGGAATGTTACTATTTTCGTGGCATGCATGTTCACTGCGCTTAAGCACTATTTTTGTTCAAAAGATACAGCTCAATACTGAAGAGCCGTTTTAGCAGATCGAGCTGAAAATGTTCTGGTATATGCACGACAATTTAAGTATGTTCTCTTGCAGAATCTGACAATAAAGTACGTCTTGAGACAAGAAGAACTAACCGAGATTTTACTACGTCATAAACAGACAGTAAATTTATAGGCCGCGAAAGTTTACAAAAGTGGTATTTTTACCTATGTTGAGCGACCTACTTCTCTTGTAGCTCAACAATTTATTTCGTAGCATAATTCTTTTGAAATGTTAAATTCGTAATAGCCTCTCTCAACAAATAATATGTCTCTCGTAAGAACTCTGATTGCAATTAGAGGAGTGGGTTGGGATCTATTTATGTTGTTTTTTTACGCCTCGTCGACCTCGAGGTCATTAAAGGCGGGATGGCACTGAGTACAAGGAACGGGAAGGAATTCGGCCATGTCCTTTTGAAGGAAATATGCCGGAATTCACCTGGAGTGATTTAGGGAAACCATGGAAAACCCAAATCTGGATGCCCGGACGGAGATTCGAACCAGCTTCCTCCCGAATGCGAGGCGAGAACGCTAACCATTCACCCACCACGCTCGGTGAATTTATGTGAAGAGAAGATATGTTAGTCGAGCATCGATATCAAAAGAAAAGTAAATCATAATTCAAAATGAGAGTTGTTCATTTCCTAGTTGAATTTTTGGCGTCAGTTTATCAGCTTGAGAATCAATAAATTTTACTATGGAAGTTTTATTTGATTCATTCTAAAAGTACATTTATTTTTGAAAGTTCCACAGAAACCACAGTGATAATTTATGATTCAGTTATTTTCTCATGTATACGATATTAGAAAACTGCAAAGATTAGTGTACAAACAATAAAAAATTGTAACAGAAAATTGTTAGTAAGTATACGTAGCATTTGCTTCTACACCAAGTGGAAGTCTGCTATCACAATAAGATGAAACCTTAAACAGGAACACTGTTTGAATATTTCACTTAATTCGTGTGACTAACTTCCACCGTAATCTGCAAAGCCGACTTCTCTCATCCTCTATAACTTCCATATACGGTGCTCCTACTAAACTTTAGAAATGAAGTTATATAATATTTACGAGCAATATGCGACTATTTATCCTTCGATATACTTCCTTTTAAACTGCACACACTGATTTTCACGGCCATGTTCGTTCTGTCTGCCCTTGTGTTACTTTCTAGTGATGTTTAATGTATTAGTCACAGCTTTCTGGGTCCGAAACCTCGAAAAGATATCGAGTCGTATCTAATTTCCCGTCAACTGTAAAATCTTAAGTCTTGCCTTTTTCTTTAATTTTCTACGGGTATCATCTTCATTTCTGATCTTCTTTCTCAATAAGAAAGCTTTCCTAGCAAGACTTAGAAACACCTTGTTTATTCATACATCGTGTCATATGGAGACCATAACAATTTCGGTTAAATCCAAGTGGAGAATTCCAGTGGATCTTAAAAACTTTTCCATTCCTAAGATACGGTTTCAAACATTTTGATCTTTGGATGAGGTTGATTGTAACTATTTTTATTATTTTACAAACACTGCAAACCAAGTTAAATATGACTGGGATAACTTCTGTATTTTATTGCTTTCAACCTACTAAAATTTGGTATCTGTTGTTTAGATTAATTCACTCCTCAAGTTTTCGACATACAAACATAAAGTTTACAGCATCCTATGTCTTATAAATGAAATGGAATTATTATTCTTGACATCTTCATATTTAAAATTTCTCAGTTAGTGTTTAATCTATGTAATACCCGAACTTCTACAGCAGTTTTGTGTGACAATAGATAAGTATATTGTGAATGTAGGATGGCAGCCCCGGCAGTGAGGTCGCTAATGCTATAGATTCACATTCAGTTGTCGGCACTGTTAAATCCCGGCTAGAGCATGCATGATCTTAATTGAATGTTAACTCTGCCTTCACTAAAACTGTAATGAAGATGTTTTGATTCAGTATACAACACATACAGTGAAACAAAAATAACTCTCACTGACTGTGTATGATAACTGCCATAATGTTATTTTCCTATTATGAAAAAACTGTTGTGTTATATATTTAGTATCGTCGAGAACATTAGATCAAGGATTGGATTGGGGTAGGGGCAAGGAATAGGAAGGTATTACGTCATTGTATTTTGAAAATTCGTTCCAGCATTCGGCCAGAGTGATTTAGAAAGACCGTGGAAAACTGGAATCTGAATACGAACCCACGATCTCCCGAGTAATAGGCGTGAGTGATTAAAAAAAAAGAGAACAAGTGAAGTAAATTTTGGTAGAGTTCGAGCATGGAAAGGAACTAGGATCCACACATGTTTTTCGACATTATCTTCCACAAAGTATTTTTCAAACCATTCAGTGAGCTTTGAAACGTGTTCCGTTAAAAGGGGCAACAAATCTTGTAAAACAATGATCACATTAGAGACCGCGCATTTGTGCAACCTTGAAGACTATCCTCCTTACGGCTGTACACCCGTGAAGACTACATTGCAGTCATACGCCGGGAAAGTCTTCGTTCTTATATCCTCATTAATTTTTCTTTTCCACAACTGCAGTTGTTTCCTAAACGCCGCAATCTTCTCCTAAAGTAAACTCAAGATGTGCATGTTATTGCCTTGCTGAGACAAGTTTAAAGCATTTAGTTTGTCAAACATATCGCACAAATATGCTAGTTTTATATTTAAAAAAGGTCTTGTTTGGCGGAATACCTTGAATTTGTACGATCTTCCTTTTGCGCACAAGTGTGAATTTCTTTCTTTAACTCGAGTGCGCGGAGTGATCTGCAGTAGTATATCAAGGCAGTTCCTATGTCAGTTTGTAATTTTTTTGGAACTGTCTGGCTTTCAGTGGCCTGGTTTTTATGTGGTTTACCACCTCTTTGAAACGTTCTATTACCAAGTTCAATTGAGAACTCATCTTGTTCGATACAAGTGCTTCCCTATGGATGATGCAATGAATCCACGTAGCACGCGGTACATTGCTGCGAATAAGCGCCTGTAATCCACCATCGATCCAGCACCATCAGTACGTACACCGATGCAGTCAAAATCATTTTCTTTTATAAACTTGTCAAGCAACTCAAACAAGTCTTCAGCTTTTACGCTTTCAACAAAACCTTTGCAGAACAGAAGGTCTTCAACTAAAATATTATCCTAAAACTTGGCCGTCTTTGTTCGTGATTAATAGACTTTCGGGTTATGCCACGTTGTTTATTTCATTACCTAAGTTTTCGACTGGTATCCTACAGACTTCTTCAGAGATACTGTTTATGTCGACATATCAACGAGCGCCAAGCATCACAGAGTGACACCGGGCATAACATAAAATTTCAAGACACGAGGCTGCTGCGGAGAGAAGACCAGTGGTGGCAGAAATTTTAAATAATACGAACAACATCAACGAAGATGGCGGTCTTTTACTCTGCTGTGCTTGGCGCTCGTTGCTATGTCAACATAAAAGTATCTCTGACGAAGGCTGTAGGATACCAGCCGAAAGCTCAGGTAATGAAATAAACAACCCGAAAGTCTATTAATTATAATATCATCATTCAAAAAACGTAAATAACAAATAAGGTGAGAATCTTTATGGCATGTGGCTCCCCTGCATACTCCTCACGCTTACTCCCTGGAGCGCTGAGGTGCACAGTTTGGGAACCCCTGGTCTAGATGACGTCATTTTGCGAGGATATTTCTGTTCCGGTGGTATACGATAGACGGTGTACCAACTTTATTCCCAGCATTTCCTATTGGATTCCATTATTGTCACAGATTTATATTCGACTTTTTCCATCCTTGAAAAAGGACTTTAAACTGTAGGTCCCCTACATCCGGTAGGATTACCGAGTTTTTAATTAAATTAAATTAAATTGCAATGGAGCGCATGATCCGCTGGCTAAACACCAATCTTGCCCCTTTTCTGCATCCACCTACATTTACCCTTTACAAATTTTAACTTTAAATTCTTTCAACGTTTTTGGAAAATTATTCATCATTTCTCTTGATAACTTATTCCAATCCCTGACACCCTTACCTAAAAAAGAAAATCTTCCTACACCCTTCTGCCTGAAATTGAGTGCCAGCTTGTGGTCATGGTCATCTTTTCCCTTCCATGCATTACTTTCAATTCTTACACCAATATCTTTCCATGCCTCATCACCAATATACTCCTTGTACACTCCCATGACCCTCTTTACCCCCCTTCTGTCTTCCAAAGAGTCCCATTCCAGCTCTTTTATCATATTTGTCACTGATTGCGTTCTGCGATAATTTCCAGAAACAAATCTAGCAGCCCTTCTTTTCACCTTCTCCAACTCCTGTATTTGATACTCAAAATGTGGCTCCCATACTACATTACCATATTCGAGCAATGGTTTGACCAAAGTTTTGTAACCCAATTCCTTTACTTCTCTCGTAGATTCCCTCATCACCCTCTCCAATAAATGCAGAATTTTGAAACCTTTTCCTACCACCTGTACAATGTGATCTGCCAGTTAAGCTTGTTATCAAATGTAATGTCAAGATATTTAAATTTCAAGTCTTTAGTAAGCAATTCTTTCCCCAGTCGGTTGTGTTAGACGCGAAATGTGCAGCCAGTAAAATGCCCTGTCATCAGGTCATTATGACCACACTAAAGTAAAGATGTTTGCCGCATTTACTTACCTTCATTCCATAAAAACATAAAGAAACCAAAGGAATGTAACATCTCTCCTGAAGTTGATCGTGATGAGTTAGTGGTAGGTGTGTGTGATCTCTGGAGACAGGTGTTGCTGGTGTCTGGCGAGCTGCCCAGTCGGGGTCATTGTTCTGCCGTGGGCGGAATGCTGGCAGTCCTGCACGCTGGCTCTGCAGGAAGTCGCCCTTCACATCCACACGTAAATACGTGTCTGCCATACCTGCTGCGCGAACTCCCTGGCATTCGCGAGGAGCCGGGTCCGATCCTCAATCTGGCACTCCAGGTTTCTGGCTTCTTTACAAAAAATCACTCGAAACGAATGATGGAATGTTTGCATTAGAAGACCATCACAGTTGCTTCCAATTCCTCGATCAAATCATCTCCCGACTGTGATAACCACTATGTCAACGAGCCTTGAAACCCTGAGGATGTTGATTTTCTGTGGAGATGTAGCTGTGGTTGTTTTCAACTGCCTTCACAAGTATTTTTTTTAAAGTGATTGTAAGTATTGCTATTTTTGTAGAAGAACTATCATCGATGGTTCTATTCTTCGCAGGGGAACGCTGAATTTGACGTCATCATCCGATGGACGGATCGCCATTAACAGTGTTGCATGGCCTTACTCTATGAACACTGCGGAGTTGCAGATTTGTAAATGAAAATACCGTCTCTTAACAAGTGTTATTTTATTCCTATAAGTTCAGACGCGTTTCGCCCTTGTGTTCTAGGGCAACATCAGTGACTGTATATGTACATACATTGTGTTGTTCAGAAATTTGCATTATTTGTACACATGAATAAATATTGACAAAGTACATTCTACTTACGATTTTTGAAACAAATACTTACATGTTGGTCAGGAAATAGCTATAGATGCACTTTTTCGTAGAACATATCATCTTGCTGCCGTTCTGCGTAACACCTTTTTTTTGACAACGTCGCTATTTCAATGTTTTTAAATGGTCACACTTCTTAATCTTGTTTATACACTGCTAGTAGCCATATTGTTTATCTTAAAATTACAAAATAAAAAAAAGATTTAGTGATTAGGAATCGTGCACTACCATCTTTCCAAAACTGCTGGCTAATCCCCTCCCAAAGCCCCAATAATTAAAATTCCTTTGCTCTTGGGTTCGAACCAAATAACCTCGTAAGGAACGTCGGATACATCGGCGACTTTGACAAAAGTCTTTCTACATCTACATCCATACTCTGCAAGTCACAAACATTGTGGGTGGCAGAGGGTGTTAATCACCAATCCTAAACCCGCGAATTCCAATCCCGAATAGCGCGAGGAAAAAAGGAATACATAAAAGCATCCGTACGGCATCTTATTTCCCTAATCTTATCCCTCCGGTCATTACGACCTAAATAGGTTGGCGGAAGAAGTATTTCATTGCACTCGAAATTTAAATTTTTTCGCATATTCTCCAATAAATTTGAACGCAAGCTACGTCGTATACCTTCCAAACTCTCCCAGCCCAATCTATGTATCAATTCTGTGACGCTTTCATAAGGGCTGTAACAACCAGTCACGAATCGAGCGGCTCTCCTCTGCACCCTCTCCACTGAGTCAATCAGAACCTTGCGATACGGATCCCAAATTCCACAAAAGTAATCCAGATGCGGACGCACTAGTGTTTTATACGCTATCTCCTTTGTATGAGTATTACAATTCCTCAAAATAGGGCCTATGAATCGCAATTTAGAATTCGCCTTGTCTACGACTATGTGCATGTCCCATTTCATGTTGCTTTGTACTATCACCCCCAGATACTTCAGGGAATCAACGGTGCCAACAGCTGAATTGCTTATTTTGTACTCGTGAACAAACTGATTCTTTTTGTTACTTATCCGCATTGCCTTGCACTTTTTGCTATTAAGTGTAAGCTGCCTTTTACGGCACCAGTCGAAAATAGCATCCAAATCGCGCTGAATTTCTAAGCAATCGTCGGGGCATTCTGTGAGGATTCTGAGAATAATCAAACTGTCTGTGCCTGATATTTTTGTATTGTGTCTCTCTCTTGTACAAGTGTTCCGCTTTGGTATGAACCCAAGCCCCTACAATCTATCCAGCTGCTGAGGAACATTCTTTCCCAGTTTCTACTGGAATTTTAACAGATTTCTTGATAGTAAGTGTACTTCGTGCCAGTTGAATCGTGTCCTCTTTTCGACCAGGCTGTAGCCATTCATGTCTTTGCATAACGGATCAACCACATACGGGGTATCGTGTCCTCAGGTCACACCTGTCACAGCTCTGACCTTTGAGGGGAGCAGGTGGGGATCCCTAGCAGTTCTATTGAGCATGTTTTCGAGGTGAAGTCCATCTCCGTCAACAACGCAGCTAATAAAATCTGTTAATGGCGGTCACAGTTATGCAACAAATAATAATAATAAAAAAATTGTATGACTGAAACTGTCCAAACGGTTTTATGGCTGTAGTTTTCGTTCTCGTTGTTCGCTGAGGCTGGAGACAGGGAAGTGATTAAAGCGCGTCCTCCTGGGTATACAGTACTAAACAACCTGCAGGCCTCTGCAACTCGTTCCCACCTGGCGCTTGGAGTGTGCTGCGCCTGCGGACTTGGCATTAGGAGAACCTGTCCTCCATTTCGTAATTGCAGTAACCAGGCTTGCACCATCACAAACGCCCTCTGAAGATACTCAATGGAGTGAGAGGTTAGAAATTCTTTTAAAAAAATAGTGTGTCTCAACTGTTACAAGCGTAGTATATTGATTAGTATCCTCAAATCGTGTTTATATCACTTTTACTTTAGAGCCAAAAGTATTCTGGTATATGAAAACTAGTAATTTACATCCGCAATTTCTTTACAAATTATTTAACACTTCATTATTCAGCAACGGTTTAATGAGTACATTACAAGCAGGAGTGAGTTATCAGAAAGATGAAAAAATTACCATCTACCCAACGGAAAGGTCAATAAATCAATCCCTTATCCCTTTTTATGAAGTCAGTAATACTTTTCCACAACCAATTTCATATTGATTTTAGAATTCAACCATAAGTGGGCAAAAAATAATTTACAGTTTGGCACGTGACATAAGACTACAGTAAAGTACAGTCATTATATCTGACATATTCTTTCGCACAGTTTTATATAGATGTATTGTTTTCGGTATTCCTTAAAACTGATTAAACTGAATATCGTCGTTTGATGAAATTACTTGTAAAAGAAACATTTAGCACCAATCTACATTCATTAAAAATTCATGAGAATTTATGGGAACATTTCTCTATCGTCCTCAAAAATTAAAAAAAGTTACTGACTGTAAACGTGGCCAAACAAGGTTTCAAATTGGTCCACTTAATGGAAGTCCAAACGTAGAGTCACAGCAGAAATTAGTGAACAAATGCGAGATACTGGCTTGCATTACCAGTTAGTTCATTCAGTACTACACCACTATAAGACAACAGAGGAAACAGTACATGGAACAATGTTTCATCACCAGCAATGTCATGACATTAGTATCTTACCACCCTAAGAATTTTGTTTATTGATTATTGTTAAAAAGTCAGAACAATAATCGGGGAACACTGTTTAAATATTTTAAGATACAAGAGAGGTAAAATTTTCAGAGAGACATAATCAGCAACATTGCTTTACAAACAGTGCGTTAGCCTTCCCTCCACTACAAGAAAATTAGTAGATTTTAACTCTGAACTACTCTAACATTCACTCAGTTCTCTAGATTTGACGCCCTTAATCCTCGGCTCCTTTGGAAATTTGTCGCTAATCAGTGATTTACAACTTAAACCAAATGGTAATGTCTGCTTTGCAGGAGTGCTTTGTAGACTTTACTGAAACAGCTTCAGGGAGAGAGAACTGACAGTGGATGATCGTGAGAATAATTGCACTGATGGATTAAAATACAAAATAGGTAATCAATTTGTAAGCGATCGTTTCCTATGTATTTATTTGTTAAGCTGTCATGCAGAAACTACCAACCGATTTGAATGCGTTTATTGCAGTTTAGGATCTAAGTTAAAAACTGCGATTAGTCTGTTGACTCTACGTCAGCAGTGGACAGACCAATGAAAGATCATCTTTTCGTAACCTGAAAAGGCAGGTGCCAATTATTACACAACATTAATAGACAGGTGCCAGTTATTACACCACATGAATAAAAAAACACATCCCCTGTCTTAACCTGAACAGATACCCACCAAAGATAACGGTACACCAAAGATAAATAAACTATTCATTGGATTCTGTTAATATACTTGTTGACTATGAAACTTTTGGTAATTTCTAAAATATATTTCACTAAAATACAAGAAAATGTAAATCAACCTTTCAGAGAACTGTACCTTGGACAGTGGAAACTTTCTTCATTTTTTTTGCCACTCTGTATTAATGACGCGGACAGAAGAATGACGTCTGCTACATGACACTTGTGATGACAACTTAAATTATTAAAAACTGAAATCACAGTGGTTTAAGCTGTAGTACAGAATGTTATTTCTCATTCTGGTCCACGTTACAATTTAACATAACCACAGCATCCGCTAATCCTCACATTTTCGGTACGCTCTTTAGTCTACAAGTCTAGGACCATGCGGATGAAGCTGCAGACAAGTGAAATAATTAATTCTTCACTAAATCGGTAAGATATAACTCTTTGTAATAGTTTTATATCTCTGAACTGCTAGAAAAGTTTTCAGCGTTACGTACGTTTATAACACACTATGCCCTTAAGTTCTAAGGGTAGCGCTCATTGTATCCAATCGCAGACTTCGGGGTACCGGTAGGCTCATTACATATTAGGAGCACAGTAGCCTTGCGCCCAGTTGAAGTTGTTAGAGGAAGGAAAGGAAGGGATGGAAAGAACGGGAAGGGATTCGGCCATGGCCTATTGAAGGAACCAACCCGGCATTCCCGTGAAGTGAATTCGGGAAACGATCGAAAACCGAAATCTGGATGGCATGACGGGGATTCGAACCCGCGTCCTCCCGAATGCGAAGCCAGAGCGTTACCGCTGTGCCACCAAAAGAACTGAAGATGATGCTGTACAAGAAGTTGCAGGATACGGGTAGGGAAATTCCCTACGAGATGTCAGTTGGTTGACAAATGCTCGATGTATTTTTTTGCGTACTTGAAGAACTTTAAAGAACGACTTGACAAAGACAGGTACTTCGTTTTCCTTATATAGCAGTAATACATTAAATGGCCTCGTTTGCGGTCTCCAGTTGTAAGGTGTGGCGCCCCCGCTGCATTGTGTCCGTGAATTCCACTGTGCCCCTGCTACCTGCGAGCCCCTCCTACGCTACACGGACACAATTCGCGGAACGCTGCCGCACCCAAGAGCCAACGACCTTCACGCACCACACTTCCGAAACCTTGCACGAAGCTATGCGGCACGGCCCTCACTGCCGTACAAACGTTACCACAATAGTCTCTCGCGCTGATCCTACAACAAATCTCAAAATATCTGTACTAATGAAAACACTAATCTTAGTCACTGTGACTGTCACGCTATGACGTCACGTAGTCAGCCTTCGCTGGTAATTACCAACGGCCAGATATATTAGTGCATAGTAGTCGCTATCTTATATCTTTAAACGAGCAATTCTTGTATATATATATATATATATATTTGGTATCTCGGAAATGGTTCTAACGATTTGGATGAAATTTCATATTTAGATAACGTTTTACTTTTCAAGTTTATCTAAATAGGTGTCTTCACTGCAAAAAGCCATTTTACTAAAAAAGGAACAATTTTTGTATTTGGTATCTCGGGATTGGCTCTAACGTCATTTCGTAGACGATTCAGATACCAGAAATTGTACTTTGGTTACAACAAAGAATGCTTGTATCTTTAAACGAACAATTCTTGTATTCTAGCTGACCCATGCGAATATTTCGCACAGTATTGTGGTCAGTCACCGAATGGTAATATAATAATATGTAAATAAATAAATGCAAGTATATTCATTAATGAAAGATATTTTATTTTAAAGAGTGGTAATAAATATCAGTCTTATTGTAAAAAGGAATTATCATTAACTACTACATGTTCAATTGTGAAACATTTAAAAAATGCATATTGGCTTTGTTTTTTTTTCAGAAATTTTCACTTTAAATAAAAATATTAGCAGTTATAATGTCATAGTTTACTTTTCAACCGTATGTGTCTTTAATAAAAACATTAAGGTGTCCATACGAAAAAAAAACAGGTTCTGGTGAATACAACCCTTCGCTTTGAAGCGTCTGGCCTTGTGCTTTATTAATGGCCATCGCGAAGGTTTCTTTTATTGAGAATGGTTTTCTTATCATTTGGAAAGGCACTGTTCGATCAGAAGGTGTGAGGTTAATGAGAGGTGTGAGCATATTTTTATCGGAGTGAATGAAGTTAAGAATGATAATGTGCTCGTCTAAAAGAATTACCACTAATCTTGCACCATTAATTAATCCCTATTAGTATAATAGGAATTTTTTTTGAAAGATATTTATGAGATGGTAAACAGGATGATCTCGGAAAAGGGTGAAATTTCATATGTAGATAACGTTTTGATTTTCAAGCTTGTAACACTATTTTACAAAAAAAAGAGAGCTTTTTTTTTGTACTTCGTGTCTCGCAAACGGCTCATAATTCATCTCATAGAAGTTTCAGCTACCAGTAAGCCTACAGATGTTTTTTTAAGCTTCTCTGTAGTCAGTGCAAGGAATTGTACCATGCAAAATATCTAGGAATCCTTCAAAAAAACGTTTAACTTTAACCAAACTTGACGCAAAATCTTACATGTTGAACAGAAATCGAAAGATGCCGAGCAAGGATCGGTCAGCCAGGTACTCAGCTTATTCAGTAGTATTTGTATTTAGCTAAACGTTCGCGAAGAAATTAATTGCCAGAACACTGAAACAAAAGTATTCAATCAGCGTATTAATTATTAGTTGCTTTTAGTTTATTTATATTCGTTCGATGCAGATGTTTCCCTTGAATATCTTGCCCAAAGATAAGTAAAATAAAAGCTTTGTTTTCCAATTACCAAAGTTTTGATTAAATTGTTATTTAGTCCGGGTCAGAATTACAACTGACATTTGACGGTATGCAAATAATATGAGAAATTTAAGTTTTTTAAAAATAATTTAAATTGTTTTCATTAGTGCCCAGTTACTGAAATAATTACTTCGTTTGAATGACAGAAGTTCCACATTGATACGGCCTATACCCTAATTATAACTAATATTACGTGGCATAAAGTAAGTTGTTAAAATTTATTTATAATTGTCTTTACTTTCACTGACTTCATGTAAATAGTTCCAAATGTGTCAGCCGTTCAAATGTTGAAATATCGACCAGAATCACGGATAACGGAAAAGAGAGATGTGGGAACCTGTGAAGTTTTTGGATCAAATGTATATCACGATGCATGTTGCCACTCAAGAAAAAGTACCATA
Source organism: Vandiemenella viatica (assembly GCA_031002005.1). NCBI lineage: Eukaryota > Metazoa > Arthropoda > Insecta > Orthoptera > Morabidae > Vandiemenella > Vandiemenella viatica. The sequence goes on along the minus strand of JARYHS010012519.1, from coordinate 178,376,166 downwards.
GCGTGTGTGTTTGAAGCTTTTATTTTCTAATGGCAATATTAGCGGAGATTGTGGTAACCTGGACCAGGATGAAAATTTAAAGTTTTTGCTACAGCGTAAGGCACGAAGAATTGCACTGAATGTTTCTTGATTACTCTATGTTTATTTTTAAGCAATTGACTTGCCAGACTACTCCGTTCAACCAGTTATTTTTGACGGGCTTTGAGATTAGTATAAGTATACGCAACGATGTACAAGAATACTTTGCGTTTAAAACGATATAAGACAAATACCCAGAAGTAATCACGAGATCTTAAAATATACAGAAATTCACGGCGATATTAGAAAACGCAGGCTAAAATTAACGGACACATCAAAAGAATGAACACCGGTCAACTCATAAGACAAATAATTGAATTATTATACTTTCTAATCGATAGTCTGCCTATATTGTTATCTTTTTATGGAATTCGAATATGGTGCTGAGGCGCAACTACTAAGCCACGGAGATTACATACGAAGACGCGAAGACAACAACCTGCACTCGATCTGCTTTATAGCAGTATCAGGCGAAATTTATGGTTTCTGATATAATCCAGCCAGGTTGTGACATAAACATAATATATAATTAAGTTTAGAATAAACCAAATGATTCATTTATTGCAAATGCTTCAAATTATCTCGTTAATGTGCGGTATGTTTTGATTTGTACATAATGCGAAACTTCTTTGAATGAATGTGACTGTGTGCTAAATCGATTACGATAAATGACCTTTTAATTAAAGGACATTAATATGTTATGTTGTGCCAGTTCCACTATTTGAATGTCTTTTAGGCTTTTAGTCTTTTTTTAATTTTCTTTTTATATGCTTAACGTCTCTCTAACAGCGAGGCATTTAGAGACGGGAAAGGATGGGGGGGGGGGGGGGTGGCAAGGAATGGCCTTTTTGAAGGCAGCATCCCGGCATTTGCCTGGAGTGATTTGGGAAACCATGGAAAACGACTTTTAGTCAATGCAATGTTAAAAATTTGTTGTTTTTCTGTAATTTCTTTTAGGATTACCTCTATTTATTACAATCAGCAATTCTTTTTTAAGAGTTGCTGATTGTTTTGGAGAGGATAGTGTCAGTGATATAACCTTTTGTGCAAACATGTTTTGTTTTACTCTGTAAAACGTACAATTTCTGTGTGGCGACAAACTCATCATTCGCATCGGTATAAAAGCTGCAGCCAGGTTGACCGATGCGGAATTTTGGACATGGGCACATTGTATCCGCTTTCCTTGTACAACACACCCAAACCGCCGTCGCTCAGCTCAGCTCCTAGAGGAGCGCTACCAGCATTACAGAACACAAACACACTCATGTGGTAACAAGGCTGAATCTCCACCAGAAATTAAACAACCAAGACAACTCTCATATGCCGAGAATGAGATTTCGTAGAATCCATTGCAAATTAAATCACAATTATGTCGTTATTATGTCCTTTTTTTTATCAAGCTACACTGTTCATTGTGATAAGGCGATAATTTACAATAAATTGCATTTCAATCAGGAGACTTTTTGTCAGATACAATATTTCCGGTTTGTACTGGTTTGTCTTTTCTTTTGCTTTGTAATTTAATCCAGCAATTATTTGACAGTTTTTAAAACTCACAATAACAATCATCCAGTTCCGTAATGACGTGTTAGGAGGGCTGATTTTGATAAATAACAATCGTCCTACTAGTTAATCGGCAGAAAGATATATCTATAATCAACAGCTCCTCTGTTGTAATAATTTTTATCTTTATGCTTTGAAATGTTTTATTTTAAGTTAATAAATACAATCGAAAGTAGTTTTGCCAGTTGATTTAAAGAAGTTATAATTGTAATACCCAGACTTATATTTTTTATTGAAACTGGTGCCAGAGATGAAAACAAAATGTAGATAATTTCGTAAGAATAACATTTTTCACGCAACAGTACTTTTTACTCCAGCTACTTCAAACACCGACCACCGTTAGACTATTTCTTACGTACCAATAAAAAAAAAATTCGTTGTCTTGAAACTTCATATTCCCACTAATTACAACAGGTCAGCAAGAAGTTAATAAACGAACTAAATTTGTGATTTTTACTACAGCAAAAATAAGATGCGCTTGCTTTCGAAACGTTTGCTGCTCCGGTCCCGGGTTCGGATCCCGGTAGGCGCAGGAATTTTGAGAGTTGTGTTTGATCGTATGAGCTACAACAGGACGTTCCGTGGTTCGGATTCCACGTTAAACTGTAGGTCCCTCTGGGGCTGACAATCCTAGTTGTAACACGATGTGTACACATCTACAGCTAAATTCAAGCCAAACAAAGGCTTAACATGTTTCTAGTTGGCCAAAACGTACATAAATACACACGTACACACAAAAACACGATGATGCAAGTGATAACTGAGTAATTTCTGATTTTGTTTAAATAAATACTGTGCCGAACGGTTTGCTTGCACGCAACTGGCAAATAAGTGGTCCCCAGTACTAATCCCACACTGAAGTGCACTGAAACTAGCCTTCACCTATGGACAAGCTTTGTTTCGTTCATGTGAAGTAAGTTAGGGCACTCCGCGGTTCGGATTAAACATTAAACTGTAGACCGCCTTTTCCTCGTATAATTGCCGGATTACTTCAGGCGAATACGATAAAGGCAGATTGCGCAGCCGGTGAGAAATTATGTCACTGCATGGCTAAAACCATAAGAAATTATTGTTACTATCACTGAACATGAAGTGACATTGATCGAAAAATTCATTCCAGTATTCACGAAAGATCTCTGTTTCAGACAAGTACAGAAATTAACAAGAGGGGGAAAATGCTATGCTGGCGTTCAATTGATGACGATTGTGATTCGGCTGCAGAAACAAAATGCATAGGAAAAGCCCGTTGAAAAATACAGCTTTCGTATCTGTTGAGTATACACTAACATTTATGGCTTGTTTTTTCTTGAAGAGTATGAGATTGTTAACAATGGACCACGCTACAACTAAAAATTGAAGCTATTCATCTTTATAGTAACCTTAACAAATTCGATAGCGACTAAACGATACACAATTAGTTTTGATTAACGTCGTTAGTCTGAGTTATCATGGTGATTAGAGATGTATTAGCGCTTTGAACAAAGCCTACCAACCAGGAAATGACGATACTACAATCCGCTAAGACGCCAAGATCAAAGCAGACATCCTTTCAGATATCCATCTCTTCGGACATTTAAAATTTAATGTGCCTATTGCACAGTAACACTTTGTGCTAAATTAATGTGTCATGAACAGTCAAGCACTTGCTCGAAAACTGATACTGATTTAACTTTTTGTGCAATTAGCAAAGTTAAGATCATAAAGCACGAGGTGAAAGTATTTGCTGATAAGAGTGTATTCAGCTGAAGCTAGTTTTGATTTATTTAGTACCTGGTGTCTGTGAGGGTTCAAACATGTTTGTGCCATCATTCCATTATCTTCCACAATCCTTTCGTGACCACATTTGCACTTACAAAATAACTTTTACCACATTTTATAATCGTCGATCCTGATAACGGAAAAGAAAGTAATAGCTGATAGCGAACACTTGAATGCGAAGAATCAGCTAAGACAACAATTACACAAAGCCGTCATTATTTCACAGCAATTTTAGTTTGCTACATAATACCTTTCTACTAATTTGGATAGTATCCTCCCTCTACATCTAACCTGATCAAGTTCCTTCTCCTCAGTATATAACAACCCACGTCGTTATTTTTTCCGGTTAAAATGTTATAAATTTTATCTTTTTCTTCTCCAGCTTTTCCCAACTTTCGGGTTCGGCTGCCTCTGATGAGTTTTCCTCATCGTTGGAATGGTCACATTTGGAACTGCGCAGTGAGACGCGCTGGTAGTTTTAAAACCTTATAATGTTTACATTCCTCTTCAGTCCTTCCTGTCAGTACTCCACTCTAACAACCGTGTACGTAGTAAAAGTTATTATATTTCCTGTTTCTGTTACATTTTTCAGGAGACTCCTTTCTTCTCCCATCTTTTATAGAACATATTCACTTTCATACTACATTTTTCCACTTCATTTTTTATAACATTCAATGGCATCCTATTTCGATACTGTTTTCCTTCTCTGTGGCGTTCCCGATGAATAATGTTTAATTCCAAAAAGCGCACAAACCTGTAGACAGTTCTACAAAGTATTGTGTCAATCTTTGTTAGCATATGAATTAGTTTTACAAAGAAGAATTCTTTTCCCAATGGGTTTAATAATATATCTCCTTAAATTATTCGACACGCACGTAACATTAAATTATTAGATGATACAGATAAGGGCCAATCATTAGGATGATCAAATTGTGACCGAATCACCATAGAAGTGTGTTAAATACTAAGTGGACAGATAAAGTAAAAAATGAACTTGTTTTGGAAAGGATGGGTGAAGAAAGAAATTTGTGAAATAATTTCGTCGAAAGAAAGAGACAGGTTGGTAGGTGACATTTTAACACATTGGTTAATTTGTTGCTGGATGATTATCCGAAGGAACAAACTGTGATTAGAATATGTGATGCAGATAATTAATCGATGACGCTTGAAATCAATGAAACTACTGTGGCGCACAACAATCAACCTTTCAACCTCAAAAAGCTGTGGATACTCAATGTGAGCAGTTATCAGTAGTCATTAAACATCTAGTTGAAGACCCTTCAGTGCAATTACAAGGATTCGATCTCCCCAGACGCAATGGAGAATCATCAACCGACTTCGAACAGGAAAAGGCAGATGCGGTTACTTATCACACAGATGGGGCTGGGTAGATTCTGCAAGTTGTGACTGTGGAGCCACCTTACAGACAATCCACCACATCGTTTCTGACTGTCGTCTCCCAGCTTGCAAAGGAACAACAATGAACGTAACCCAGTCATCGATCAACGAATGGATCAAAACACTAGATCCAGAGATATAATATTATACAAGCTTGTGATGTGTACATTTGTCCACACCTATTGTATATCTTGTTAAACACCATGGGATAAATAAGTACAAAAGGATCTGAACAGTATATCTAGCTGGGTAGTTAAACATAGAATGAAAATAAATGCCAAGAACAGTCAGCTTTTTAGGTACACGGAAAATTTTCTATGATTATAGGATAGGGAAGGAGTTGCATGTTGAAGATAAATAAATATCTTGGCATAACTTTAGACTATACTCAATTGGGTAGGACACATTGGGCAGGCGGTGGGAAGAATTTTCAAAATCCTTCACTTAATGGAGAGGGTGATGAGCGGATGTTCCAGGAAAGAGAGGGAACTGGGTTACTAAACTTTGGTCAGACCACTGCTTGAATATGGAGGAGTGGTGTTGGACCCACATTATGGGTACAAAGAGATAAGCTAAATTTGTTTACGGAAATTACAACAAAATGCAAATAATAACTGATATGCTGAAGGAGCTGGGTTGGGGGTCATTGGAAGACAGAAGGCGGGTGAAGATAGTGTTGGATTTGTTCAAGGCTTATAATTCAGATAATACAAGGATGAATATTAGTAGACGGATTATGAGTTTCACATGGATGTGTAGAGATGACCTTAATCATAAGCTGGCCCTTAAATTCAGGAGAAAGGGAGCCAGGGAGCGGAATAAGTTACCAAGGGAAATAATGGACAACTTACCAAAACACTGAAGCTCTTCGTAAAGGGTGGACGAAGGTAGGTGTGAAAAATCAAGGCATGGGAAGGTGAGGGTGAAGGGACACTGCCGCCGAGCGTGTGTGCTCCATCCCAATTGAAATTAAATTAATATTAATAGGATGTACTGAGACGAAGCCAACTCAAGAAATGAAGAGACGGAGCATTGCCTCAATCCAATCGAGAGACTGATGACTAGGGTTCGGATCTCTATGACCTTAAAAGTAGAGAAATAAAAATGGCTAAATAAGACCTAAAAATGGTAAAATATTACCAAACATTTAAATTTACTGTACGTTTAAGCATGTTCAATTATGCATAATTTATTTTATCTGGTAGTGTCGCTTTCAGGTAGCCAGCATAATTTTCTTCCGTGAATTCACTGCACCACTGGGAAATTAATTTTTATCGAAAATTATTTCATGTTCCTGTAAAAGAATAGACTACTAGAATTTTAATTTTAAAATTGGGAATTTATTATAGCGTAGTTGTTGATTAGTGAACATGCCGCGGTACCATAGTTTATTCTTGTTTGATGCCAGTATATTACCACATGTATCTTCAAGTTCTCGAAAAGGAATTTTCTCCTGATGCCACTTAAAAGTATGTTATACTGTGAGAAACTTTGTTCGACATCGCAAGATGTCACCGGAGCGTACTTAAACAGAGTCAGGTCACTGCAATTAACCGTAGGTCGTCTTCAGTCAAAACAGATTCATCACCATGTAAAATTTACAAATTGCTTTATACCCAGTATTTCCACTCAACACTTTATCGAATGTGTTGTTTAGCGAACTAGCCACACTGCCCTGTTTGACCTATGTATCTCGGTTTCCACACTTTTAAAAAGCGAGCGAAACCTTTGCGTTTAAAAAGTGACAATAATGTGTATCTTTAATTCTTGACTGGCGAATTCTGACCAATTCATTGACAATTAGTTTTGTTTTTCCTTCACTGGTTAATAGGAGTAGATTTCTGTGAATAATTATCTTAATTTTTTCTCATCTATAACGTCTAGTGAATTCCCGGTACTATTAAAAAATCACCAGATTTTTTCTCAAAATATGACCACAAAATCTATAGTAATATGACAAAAACTAGCGAAATGGCCAAAATATGCATTTATATGATATAGGAAACACTTTTAGAAACTTTCAATCAGTGTTTAAATTCAGCATTAAAGCCTAAAAAGAAGTCAGGGGAAAAAACACGACTTGTTATAAAGATCCAAACCCTTCTGATGACGGATTCTGAATTACAGGGTGCAGAGTACGTGTCCTACTTCGCAACCTGCGCAGCAGCCGACAAGCCGGTACCTGCTCGGAGACAGTTTCACCCTCCTGTCCGCCCCGTACGGACCAGATGCCTCTTTGTGGCGCTGCGACCGTTGCGTGGGCATTGTGCAGGCGTAGTATACCTGCCCGCGGACCCTCACACGTGCAGCCCACCTGTACAGCACCCAGCAGCGTGGGAACTCGCGCACGTCACACCTGTTGCGCCTGAGCTTGCGGGGATTCCGCAGGTGCGCCAACGGCTTCAGCGCCAGGTGCGAAACAGATCTCGACGGCGCGACACTTGCCATCTCGCTAGCTGGCACGGCGTGAGGCAAGGCGCCCCTGCATAGTGTCATCGCTGCTGATAAGAATCTGTATATACGGGAGCCAAAAACACAGATCTCAACACTTGCTGCCTCCCTAGCTGATACGATAAGAGGTTGCGTGTGGGATACACCATGTCGGTGAGGCTGGATAAACCTTTGGCAAGGTAGTGTCATCGCGTTGAGGAGCAAATCAATCAACCAACGGTTAGGTCACCATCTTGCGATTGAACGTAGGTAGTTCTTCTTCTTGAAATGACATGCGCAGTTCCGGGCGCAGGCAATTACCATGGAGGATGTACATCTGCATGGTAACTCTATTGGGAATATGAACGGGAATGGTTTCTCGTTACCGAGCGTGATGGTGAGTGATTAACGTTCAGGCCTCGCATTCGGGAGGACGTGGGTTTGAATCTCCGTCCGGGCATCCAGATTTGGGTTTTCCATGGTTTCCCCAAATCACTCCAGGTGAATGCCAGAATGCTTCCTTCAAAAGGCCATGGCCGAATTCCTTCCCGTTACTTGTCCCCAGTCCCTTGTCCCATCCTGCCTCCACGTCGACGAGGCGTAAAGCCATAAGTAAAAAATGAGGTGGGATTTATCGTTGCCTTTCCCAGTGTGAGAGTTCGTACGTGTTATTGTATGTTTGGATGACTGTGATAGTGTGTGTTTTTTTTTTTTAAATACGGTTTTACACCTCTTCGACATCGAGGTCATTAGAGGTGAGATGGGACTGGGGACAAGGAACGGGAAGGAATTCGGGCATGACCTTTTGAAGGAAGCATCCCGGTTTTCGCCTGGAATGATTTGGAGAAACCATGTAAAACCCAAATCTGGATGCCCGGACGGAGATTCTAACTGGCGTCCTCCCGAATTCGAGGCCAGAGCGCTAAGCACTCATCCATCACGCTCAGTGTGTGATAGTCTAGCTACATCTACATCCATACTCTGCAATTCACAAACATTGTGGGTGGCAGAGGGTGCTAAGCACCAATCTTAATTCTGCGCATTCCAGTCCCGAATACCACGATGAAAAAAAGAATAGATAAAAGCATCAGTACGGCATCTTATTCCTCGAATCTTATCCCTCCGGTCATTGCGACCCAAATAGGTTGGCGGAAGAAGTAACTCACTGCACTCATAGGCCATAGAATTTAGCATATTCTCCAATACATTCAAATGCAAATGACGTCGTCTGTCTTCCAAACGATCCCAGCCCAATCTACGTATCAATTATAAGGGCTGTAGCAACCAGTCACGAATCGAGCGGCTCTCCTCTGTACCCTCTCCACTGAGTCAATCAGGCCCTTGCGATACGGTGAGATTTTGTGCGTGTGTTCAGTATAGAACAGTGTTTCTCAACCACGAAGAGGTGGTCTTCAGGCAGAATATCAAAAAACAACTCATGTTTTCTTGTAGTGTACTATAGATCAACCTTCTTAGTTGCTATTACGTATACATGACTGAGTACTGAAGAGCAAAATGAGCTAGAAACAAATCTCAACTGCTTCCACAAATAATGGCTTATTTTGTTTTGTTTTTGGCTTTCCGTCTAGTCGAGGTCGCTAGAGCATAAAAAGGACTGGGGGCAAGGAACACGAAGGAATTTGACCATGGCTTTTTGAAGGAACCGTGCTACATTCGCCT
>JARYHS010012519.1:178294808-178366259 GCA_031002005.1 Vandiemenella viatica | reverse complement strand
TAATGACCTAGATGTCGACGCGCCCTAAAACACTAAAAACAACAACAACAACAATCTAATTTGCCTTCTCCAACTTAGCTCATTATTAATAGATGTATAGGCCTGCAATCTCTTCTCCACCACATAATCAAATAAATCTGTCGTATTTCCATCTGTGTACCTAATAAGCTTTTTTTTGATTTTATCTTGATTCGTCCCAATCTACATAATTAGATACGTGTCTGAATTCTTCTGTAGCTGTTCACAATCCTACCTGATTGTGAACAAGAAAAATTGTAAAAATAGAGATCAAAAAATTATGGGAATTTTATTTAATTATTGAATTGATCCTTCTATTTGCTTTCATACTGCAACAATAAAACTACAAAAAAATTACCAAATTGTCATATACATCGCTGGTTTCAAATGCGGATGTAAGTTTCGAATCGGTCGTTTTAAATTACCAGAATTTTCACATAAATAATGTACACTGAAGAGCCAAAGAAACTGGTATATGCAATGCATGCCTATGCAAACACAATGTAAACACTCAGAGTACGACGCTGCGGTTGACGCGCCTATATAAGACAACTTGTGTCTGGCGCAGGCGTTAGATCGGTTACTGCTGATACAATGGCAGATTGAAGTACGGATTCTCCTCAGAGATTTATGTTAAGTAACAAGGAAAGGAACTTTGAGGACCTCGCTTGCTTTAGATTATAGCTAGTTTATCAAAGAATTTTTTTAAGTTCAAAGAACTGGTTATTCTGATTTCTGAGTTAGGCCTACTTGCTTCATTATGGAAATTCGCTTAGTAGCGCGCGCGATAACTGAAGAATTACCACTGATTAGCTATCATTCCCGGAATGCATTACGTCGTCTGACGAAAGAAAACGACCGTTGCTGGATATATTTTCCTGCTATACACTGAACAGACAACGCAAGGCTTACATTTGACAGTTACTCGTATATGCTTTGCAAGAAGCTCTACTATCAATACAGAGATCGCTAAAAACTGAAAAACAGTATTTTTTTTTTTCTAACACTGCGAGAGTTTTGCTCGATTACACCTTACCTTCTATCTCCTTTTCGTTCGCACTGTTTTTCTCGTCATTAGGTTGTGTGAAATTTCAATTTTTCTGGAATATTGTGAAAGATAACCTACTCGAGTGAAACACTTGATAGCTCAGAAATTGAATTTTCCATAATCATCTAATTACCCCTCCCTTATTATTTTTTATTATTATCTTAAATTTCTCCTCCCGTCTACTTTTGACATTTACGAATTTTAATTTCAAATTTTTTAAATTATTTATCACATCACTGGGTAATTTATTCCAGTCCCTGACACCCTTACTCACGAAAGAAATTTTTTTCCATTGTCTTATGCATGAAATTGAGTGCCGGCTTGTGTCCATGGTCATCTTTTCTTTTCCATGCACTTCCCCTAATTCTTCGACCAATATCCCTCCAAGTTAAAATATTACGAAATTAGTCCAGTAGCATCCATTCAGGTTTGTAATTATGATTCCCGCTTTCGGCACCAACAATTATCTAGATAAAATCAGGCTCGCCGTAAGGGATTGTGCAATGCGTGCACCGCACGCGGGTGGCACATTCCAGGGGGCGGCAAAGTTTAAAGTCGCCCATCTATAGCATAAGAAATGCCCACCCCATTGTCGTGGAGCTAATAAAAAAAAGGACGCCGCGAAATAAATTTGCCGACTTCAAACGCGATTTTGCCGCCCCCCTAAGTTAGGCACAAGTTGCTATGGTTAAACAGAGGGCGGTAAAATTGGTATTGCACAAAGGCGTCTAAACAGTTAGCGCCGGGTCTCCATAATATATACAACAAAACAGTACTTAGGAATGCGATGTTGTGTGTTCTTAAATTGAAATAGATACGCGGCAGTTGGCTATTTCTAGTGCGGTTATTTTTTATCTTAAAAAAAAATAAAAATAAACAGAACTTGAGCAGCTTTACAATAGTGTGGCTGAAGTAATATTATGTTGGACTTGTGGAGTTTCAAATCATGCCACTCCTTACCAGTCAACTTAAAGTTTTCTTTGGATTATTTTTTTCTCATTTAAAGGAAACACAAACTTTGCAATCAGAATAAAACGCAATTCCCAAGTTAGGATTCATTTCTTGAGCTCTCCTACATTTCTTCATATCCAAGTAATGATTTTAACGTACTTTTTTCAATCATCTGACCCAAAAGTTTACTTCCTCATGTTAAAATGACACCGAACTGGACATACAAAAGTACTGAACTTAAGTGTTGCCGTAAGATTACTGCTTGTAGCTGTTTTTCCTGTAAGCTGGAAATCAGGGCAAATAGCAGTTTGGTCTCAACTCTCCTACTTAAAAACAAAACATCATTCCAGGAAAGGAGGAAATGTTTGCACAAAGCATATTTGCAGATGTTAGAAACAATGTTTGTTGTTACACTTGCTTGAATTAAATTGCTCTTAACATTATACTCAGCTGTGTAATTGTTATCGTTTCAGTAGCATTGACTTGTTTTTATTTATATTCAGTCCAAATTCTTTCCTGATATTTTTTAATGTCATTCAGTAATTTTTTGGAATCCTCACTATTATTTTCTGTGATGAAAATATCATCAGCAAATCAAAACACTGATGATTCCTTTCTGAATGATGAAAGACTCATACAGATATTTTTTTATATATTTCTCAGCCTATGTATTTAATATTGGATATATCAAACTCAATCACCATGTTTTACAATAATATTTCTTTATTCCTTTCTTCAGAATTCTTTCTATAAACCATATTTACTCTGCTTACAATCATTTATTGCACTATCTCTTCTTATATCTTTTACAGCCATTTTTCCTTGTTCTTTTTTTTTCATTTTCTGTTTGCTATTTCAAAAACATCTGTTCTGATGTTTCCAGCATCATCTTGACGTTTTTCATGCCTTCTCCTTTGATCTTCTAACTCGATATTTAATGTTTGACATTGGTCTCTTTCTTATGTCCAAGGTTTCTCAAACTGCTTTATCACTCTCTTTAAATGTCATGGGAGTGTACAGGGCATATACTGGCGATGAGGCATGGAAAAATATTGCAATAGGTATGAAAAGTAGTGCATGAAAGGGAAAGGATGACCATGACCACAAGCTGGCACTCGATTTCATGCACAAGGGTGTGGGAAGATTCTCTTTTTTAGGTAAGGGTGTCATGGATTGGAATGAGTTACCAAGAGAAATGATGAATAATTTACCGAAAACTTTGAAAGAATTTAAAGATAAAATTTGTAGAGGGCAAATGTAGGTAGGTGCAGGATAGGGGGAAGATGGGTGTGTAGGGAAATTGCCACCGGAGCCTGTGCTCCATTGCAATTAAATTATATTAAATTAAATTAAATGTATTTCTTCAATTGAATTTCCTTTATTTCTGTTCTATGTGAAGTTTTTCAGTTTTCTCACTTCAAAGTCTTTACATTTTTTGTCCTACTTAATACCCTAACAAGAAATTTCTCAACCATAACTTGGTAATCTGTCACTGACAAAGTACAACCTACAGTCATACTTCATGATTTCACTTCCAATTCCATACATATGAACATCAAAAATGCACATTCAAAACCCTCTGAATGTCCTGCATAAAAATAATTACTTTGTTCTTTCCACAAAATTTTCTGTATGCTAAGTGTAGTCTTCACAATACTATGTAGCCTTTGTCTTATCTATTTGTGTAGCACCTAATGTCTCCCACCCATTTGGAAATAGTGTATTTTCTGTTGATCTGTAGACTGTAGCAGATGTAAACTCTGTTAATGTCTGTGGAATGTGTTCTGATGGCAAGACCAGATTGCAGTAACAGGGTATCCTCTGATTGGGTACTGGAGCCATAAAACACTCTCCGACAGCAACTGCATCAACCCGTTCCGCCCATTAAATACACTGGCAGAATTTTAATTGAGAGAGATCTGAGATTGTCCTACTTATTATGAACAGTTGGCTGTGTAACACAATCACATCTGACAATAACTGTTTCAAGTTGCAATAACCTCACTCAGAAACAAACATTCTGTTTAATCAAAAGTATCACACCTACCATAACTGATATTTATGTTAATATAGTTAGGAATAAAGGAAAGAAATAATGGTCATACATAACAGACAAAATGCAACATTGAAAGCCATGTTTATTGCTACTGTGGGTTTGAGGCTACGTGGCAACATTTGTGGACAACAACAATGCAACAAGAAAATAAAGTCATGTTGAAATGTTACAAAATGAGATCTAGTTTCATTCAATATTTTTCTATGAATAAAAAAAATATTCTGTTAATTAAAATGACATTATTCACTTTGAAGTGTTTTCGAAGAAAAATGGATAAAATTTTGCCACCTTGAACAATTAAAATGTTGACTCACAGAGACATTAATGACAAAATACAAATTAAATTTTGAAAGTTTAATATAAAATATTCCATAACACAGGTTCCAAATATAACATCTATTAATACACATCTGATCCCCTTACTGTATTACTCACCTCTAACATGATTAAGGTTTAGACCGAAATACTGTAAAGTATGTTCGTGTTTGTTATTTATTGTGTTCCTCCTTCTTTCAACAGTGGCGAGTGAAAGGTTTACATTCCCTATAATTCCTTATTTTCATTGTCTAACAGCATTTTCATTGTCATTGTATCATGAATACAGTATCCAGTTAGATATGTTTTCATCATTTCTATACTTAGTTTATACAACCAATAAGGCATATGTGTAGACAAGTTTATTAAGTCAGTACATACAAATTCTCCCTTTTGCCATATTATATAATTAATAATAACCTAATCTTAATTTTTATCGCTAATATGCTGTTTCATAATTTCTATCTGAAATGGTATTTAAAGTTTAAAATCACTTTAGTGTTCATCAAGAATAATCTAAATTGAATAAACCCAACACTCACCAAAGTTAAAGGGAGGAGGGCAGCAGCAACACAAAACAGCACACAAACAAAGAAAAAACAATATTTCAGATGAAAATCCCTTTTTTCAAGTTAACAGAGGGTGCTGGTCTTGCGCAAGACTTGCCTTGGATGCAGCCACTCATAGAACGCAATAGACCGTCGGAGGTGGTGGGGGTAGCAACGATAATATAACCGTGAGTATAAGAAAGATTGTTGCTTCCCCCACCACCTCTGACGGTCTATTGCGTCCTATGAGTGGCTGCGTCCAACGCAAGTCTTGTGCAAGACTAGCCCCCTATCTGTTAACTTGAAAAAGGGATTTTCACCCAAAATATTGTTTTTTCTTTGCTTGTGTGTTATTTTGTGTTGCTGCTGCCCTCCTCCCTTCAACTTTGGTGAGTGTTGGGTGTATTTTACCTTTCTTTTCCATGTATTATTGCCTCGCGGCATTTCTTCCTTTCATTGTTACCTAAATTGAATAAAGTAATAGACTAGCAATTTATTTTAAATCCTTCAATAAAACTGACGGTGACTCTGTACCTTAATGTTTTTAAAGGTATTCAACATAGGCACAACCGAACAACTCTACTGAGATACCTATTATGCCCTGTAATTAAAATTCTGTCATACATGTTGAAAAATACTAAGATGCAAAATAAGTTTTATTCCCTTTATTTTCATCTCTGACACAGTGGTTTAGTATGCTTCCTTTGGGAAGATTCAACCTACCTTTGTGTTGTAGATTAAGTTAGTTTAGTTAAGATTTTATGTTCATAATACTGACATTTTCATTTCAATTGTTTCATTAAATCATAACAAAAGGAATCAACTATTTACAGATTTAGTTTCATAGTGGAATACTTTTTACTTGAGAATTTTCACTAATAAATACTTTTAATTTGGCAGGTGGTTCTGCGGGCCCTGATTCCAAACGTGGGCGTGCACCAGCATTCAGCTTTGGCAGCAGGTATGTATTATTAGAACTATCAGAGCTGTTTAGTGGCTCAGTTGGTTAAGAAGCGTGGGTCGGGTTTCAGATGGGATTTTTACAGGCTTTAAAACTAAGTTTCACCACCACTAGAACACTCCATGACTCAGATTCCATGTTAAATTGTAGGTCCTCTTTACCTGATAGGATTTTCAGGTTAGAGTTAAGTGGCTATGAAAGAAGCATGTTGCATAGCTGGTAAGAAAATCTGTCACTAGGTCTTTGAGACCATCTAAAGAAATTCCGTAATTTTTCTGGAAAAAAATAACATTTTTTAAGGAGCCTATGTGTTTTTTATGATGAAACATTTTACATTTTGAGACTAGCTTTAATTTACAAGTCAACAGAATCATCTGAAATAATTTCTTTCAAGAGCCTAACATACACCCACCCAACCAGCCACTGGTTGTAGGATTGCAGTGATGACCGGTAATGTCTATGTCCAAGAAGAACAAAATGATTAAGTCACTCATAACTAAGGAGCTAGTACATTTTAATTTAATTTAATTGCAGTGATTCAGAAGGTCAATTTTAAACCGTTTATTCCAAAACACAAATGCCGAGGCTGGCACAAGTCCTGCATTACGCTGATAGTTCAGGCATAGTACTTCGACTTGAAGAAATTAGAAGATGAGCACCATAAATAACACACATTGTCATTAACTGGCTAACGCACAAATTCAACAGGCTTCGTGATTCACATTTCTGCTGGTAGTGATAGTCAATGCCAACCACGTGGTGGAACGCAGCTCATGGTCCATATGTGAGCCCACCATAAGCGACAAACACGTCAAATCACTATCGCCAGTTGTAAAAGACAACTAACTACAACATGGCTGCTCTGCTTCTTCCTTAGTCTTGCAGCCAATCATAATTCTTTGTAGTGATCACATGGTTTAACTAACTAATCTTTGCTGCCTGTATATAGAGACTACTTCTTGGTGTAGCCTGTGCACTTCACTCTTTTTCTCTCTGTTTGACTCTAAAGTTTATTGTTCTATCACACCAGCTAACATACGCTTTGCTGGCTTGGTCCCTGTACCAAAACAGTTCACCGACTCTGCTCTCGTAACACTTGCATTACAAGTTATATATTTGAATTTGTAAATCAGTGTTTATTCTTGAATTTTATTATTTGGTTTATTAAAATATGCATTACATCATGTCAGTAACATTTCCCCATATACATATATAGATAAGGAAGGATCGATATTTTCACTGCCTATCAGCAGGTTCATTATCACTGTATCTATAGATATAGTTACAAATAAAGAATGAATGACCACTCATCATGGAGGATATTGTAGAAACATGTAATGGTTATGACTCAAGAAACATTGCAATTTTTGAGTCTTGGCCTTTCGACATTAATGAAAAAGGTGGAGGGTGAGTTCTGTAAGCGACTGGCTCAAAAGGTGATCACTGCCATCATATATGTTAAGCAATGGTTCTTTTCCCTATTCCAGTTTGTAATTCTATTTAGATTTTTAGCACCTATTGTTTCCTTGCGACTGTAAAAATAAAAGGACAGCAAAAATAAACCAGTCACTCACCACAGATGAATGCAGAAGAGTCAGGGCAAACACAAAAAACATGAACACACTTTAAATAAATGTGTAAATTAAATTAGAAGCTTCTCCATATAAGTAGAAATAACTGGATTAAAATATTGGAAACGGGCATTCCAAATATGGCAGCAGTCTCATTTGTCTACTTGAATGAAAGATAAACATGTGTGAAAAAGTAAGAATATATTAATATAATTATATACATTCATGATTCATAAAATGGAACAGTTTTTCAAATAGCTTAAACCCACCATTTGTTTCCTTATCAAACTCTTAATAATTGTTCTATTTTGTTTTGCAGGCACGGTGCAAAAAATGACAGCCCAGGGCCTGGTCCAGGGCAGTACAATGTCACAGGTCTCAGTGCAAAAGGTAAATCAAGACAATAATATAGCCTCTATGATAGGTCTCAAGGTAGTTAGCGCCTGGAATTTGAAACATGAAAAAAAAAGAAACATAGCTTTAGATAGTTTTAGAAATGGAATGCAGCTCAGTTTTCTGTTTAAGTCTTCAGGTGGGATCTACACTGAATTAATATCAGAACAATATTTGTACTAGTGAGAAAAATGCAAAAGAATGTAGAGACCAGGCACAGAGAGTTATCTGGTTCTGTTCACACAGTAAAAACAAAATATTTGTAACATAATAACTATATAGTTAAGTGTAATAATTTTTGATGGTGTGTTGTAGATAGAATTCGATGTAAATATATTTATTTAATAAGGTTTGAATTATGTTAAACCCGGTCAAAATTTACTGATAGGTGTGTGTGTGTGTGTAGAGGAAAAGGAGGGGGGATCAAATTCAAGGAGTACAATCTTTGACATTTTTTCACCATGGAGAGAATAATCAAAGTCATTGCAATAATAAAATCAAACATGGTACATTGAATTATTAACTGTAATTTGAAACAGGTAAGGACAGCCCTCCTGCAGCGACACTTCATGGAAGGCCTAAGGAGTCCCGGCACGACAATACACCAGCTCCTGGAGACTATAATCCAGAGAAGTCTGAAAAGGTCATCCTTGACAACTCACCCAAATATACTTTTGGCCTGAAGACACAGGTCGAGAAACCCAACAATACACCTGGTAAGTAGATAGTCTTAAATACATTGACCATAAAACTAGAAATAAATATAACATTCTAATCCCATTTATCATGAATGTAAGCAGACAAATTAAATGTTCAGCAGCCTATACATATTTGGTGTCCCCTATAAGAGTAGGAAGCTCGTAATAAAATCCTAACAGCTTTAAGCCATAACTGGAACTGTCTTCATGTATGTTTTTTCTTTTTTTTTTTTTTAATCTTGATATCTATTAATAACAAGTTGTATTTTGTATAAACTGCTCTCGGGTGACTAGCCGAGTCAAGAGTGCATTGCTACACGATATTTCGGCGACTAGATTCATTGCCACCATCTTCTGGTCGCCGAAATATCGTGTAGCAACGCACTCTTGACTCGGCTAGTCACCCGAGAGCAGTTTATACATTCTCAATGCCGAGAAAGACTTCGTTCTTATATAAGTTGTATTTTGTTTATTTTTATTTGCTTGATGTAGAAAGAAATATGCACAGTGTTACTTCAAAAAAAAAAAAAAAACAAGGTTCTGACTGTTATTTAATATCAATTATATTTGGTGAACCATACTGTGAAGAAACACTGTATTGAATCCTTCATTTTTGATGGGCTTAGAAGCTATTTATATTAAGTGATGATGTTTTTATTCTATTCTCTGTCCTTAGATGTTGCTGCTACAGTAAGCTAAGAAATATGTAGAACATTACTACAAAATGAAGGTTATGAGTGTTATTTAAAATCAATTCTATTTAGTTAAGCAACGCAGAGGAATGAATTGCCATACCACTGCATTCAACCTGTAATTTTTGACATTCTTAGAAGTTAGTTTTATGAAATGGATTGACTGGAATCTGATTATCTAATTTACCAGATTTGCTTCTGATTAACTAGGCCCAAGTGACTATCCTAGGTTCAAAGAAAACACACCACATGTACTTTTCACATTTAATGCTGGTTTGCTAACAGTCAATAGAACAGAGCTTCTGGCAATCTGTTATTGCCACAACCATCATACAACTATTACGAATCCAAAATTATGTATCACAGTTAATAATGGTATTAAGGCAAAGAAAATGGCTCTGAGGCAATATAAATAACAAAGGATAGGGAAAATGACTTATCACTCACAAAAGTTGGACGACGAGTGAAACACATACAAGATAAACAAAAACATATACAATATTTCAGTTTTACACCTTATTCATGTGCTAGTCCCTGAGTCACATAAATAAGATGTAAAACTGAAATATTGTATACGTTTCTGCATTTCACTCGTTGTCACCTTCAACTTTGGTGAGTGGTGCATCATTTTCCCTATCCATTGTGATTTAGTTAATAATGAATAACAAATAAACTTTGCATTCTGTTTACTTTTAAAAAACGGATAATACCACTCGCAAGATCAAAATTACTTGAAATATAATCTTTTCTAGAATATATCACAGACATATTAAGCCCTATAACAATAATAGACACTAAATGTTTTGTGATTACTACAGAAAATTATATTTTTAACATAAACTGCATATCACTAGATCAAAGAAACTTATTGCCTGTGATGCTGACCAGCTAGAGGAAGACTTGAAGTTGTAAGTGAAGCTCAAATCAGCAAAATTACTAAAAACATTTAACAATTAATGGTTCCCAATCCTCTCTAACATTTCAAATGTCAATATCAGTGTGACTTCTGGCAAACATACTTGGAAATTATTACAAAAAGTTTTTTTTTTAAAAAATATATAAGAATTCTCTTTAATTTGCAGAAAACATAATAAATTTCAAGACTATTTAATTAAGGTGTCAGACATTAACTAAGTCACATTGTAAGTTTCTTAACACACCAGGATCAACATAACATTAACATGTACCATATCTTGTTAATTTATAATCCACTTACTTCACAACTGTATAAAAACAAATTGTTCTAATCTCTTTTGGGAAGTCACTTGCATGGAAAAGTCAATTGTGCTAAATATTCTTTTCTAACCAAACCCAGCACAAATGCTGATTATAACTAACCACATGTCAAAAATTCTTGAAGGATTTTTTTTTTTGCTTTGTTGTTCAGTATCATTGAGAGTGTGTGCGTTGCTCTTGCCTCAAGTGGAAATAAATTAACACAATATTTGCAGTTCATATGTCTATTATAAACCATTGAGTGATGTTCATTATTAATTAAAAAATGCTTAGAAACTTCTACAAATCACCAGTTGTCTTAACTTATTGGAATGAACAGTTAATAAGGACTAAGTAACAGTGCTAATATTAATAACATAATTTTACTATCATACAGTGTTGCAACTCATATCTGCTGTGTAATTCTAAAACTAATAAAACGCTGCTGGCTTGTGATATCTAAAAATTTGGTGCAATTGTGTTTGTCTGATTGCAAATTAATATGGAAGAAAGAAATTATAGATGCCAAATGAGACACCTGTATTTTTAAGGATTCTTTCAAACTTCTTTTCCTCCCATGTGATTATATATTATGTTGGTAGTGGCAGAACTGCTGCTCTTACTTATATATTTAAAAAGGGGAAGGTAATATGTTGAGATGCACACATAATTGAAATTCGTTCTCTTGTTTTAATTGTGATGAAATGCATGATCTGCTGGCAATTTCCACTCATACCAATTTTCACTTTTCTTGTTAATTTTTTGTCTTATATTCTTTGAGTGCCATTTGTCCACCCTTTTATTTTTTACCTTAACAAATTTTAATTTTAAATTCATTCATTGTTTTTTGGTATACTATTCATAACTTGATAATTTATTCCAGTCCCTGATTGCCTTACCTACAAAAGAACATTTTCCCACCCCGTTATGCCTGAAATTAAGTGTCAACTTGTGGTACAGGTCATATCTTCTTTTCCAAGCTCTACTCAGTGGCAGATCTACAAATTTTCCAAGCCAGAGCAAAAACTTGAGATTGCCACCTCTTCACCCAGGAGAGCTATTCTTTGATCTGCTGCCTCCCCAAAGGTTACTGCTAGGGGTAGTAGTGCCAAAAAAAAAATATATTAACCTCCATATCTCATTTCCAATATATGCCTAGAATTCCAAGCACTCTCTTCAGGCTCCTCGTGTCCTCCAGTGAACACCAGTGTAGCTCCTTTATCATATGATTTACAATAATTTCCTGAGACAAAATAACAGCTCTTCTTTTCAAACCCCTCCCGTCCCCTCTCCAACTCCTGTATCTGATACCTAAAATGTCAGTACTACACCACCATATTCAAGCAATAGTCTGACTAAAGCTTTGCAACACAATTCCCTCACTTCTCTAGCACATCCTCTCATCACTCTCTCCTGTAAACGAAGGATTTTCAAACCTCCTCCTGTCACTTCTTTAGTCATATTATTTTTAGTCCCTCACCAGCAGCCTCTAACCAAAAAAGACACAGTTCTGATCCCTTCGTAACTGAAAGTGGGCTCCCTCAAGCTTTAAATGACACTCGGAAAGTACCTCTCTCCCACTTATATTGAGGTATACACCACACCTCATGAAACCCACCTTCCAATGTTGTCCACAGGCACCACCCCCAAGACAGAATCAATGCCTTTCATAAGCAGCACTTCTATCTCCATGTTTATCTGCCTCACACCATAATTTAACTGCAGTCAAACATTGCGATTCAAGACCTGAGTGAGCTCCACCCAATTTCTTAGAAACTATCCATCCTGGTATGCTGCGCACTCCATCCCTTCCTCAGGTCATTCTCTGTACTATAACTGATGTTTCTATCAATACCACCATGCAGTACTCTATCATCCTTAATGATACCCTTTTGAAAGGAACCTATATCCTCTATTACCTGCCCTAACGTGGCACTAGGCCTGAAATAACTTGGAATTTGTTAGCATGTGCCTAAGAATACATCTATTCAAATATAATCTCATTGTCAAATTTTTAATAAAATATTTTATCACTAAAATTAAATTTGTAATCAGTATTAATAAATATTAGGTGGTGGATATTTGATTTTATTTACTGCTTAATTGTACTAGTGTGATTGCATCCATTTTGTGTATCGATTAATTGTACTAGTGTGATTGCATCCTTGTCTTGGCTTGGGGAGAGTAGAGTGGGGTCAATGAGGTGTTAGAATTCCAAGCAATACAATAAATAGTTGCTTCCAGTCAATTTTAATGATAACAATGAATGTCACTGCAGTGTAATATGTCATTTTGCACAGCACCAAATGTGTACAACATCCCTACGGTGCTGGGTGCCACCAAGGAGGGTAACAAGAAGCAAGCACCTGCCTTCACTATCTCCGGACGTACGAAGGAACCAACTGATGACCGTGTACTGGTTCCAGGACCTGGAACATACAACGATGCCAACGCAGACAATTACAAGGCCCGCTCTCCCGCCTACTCCATCAGCTCACGCTACCAGTTGCCGTCAGATGACACACAGAAACCTGGACCTGGTGTCTACTCACCAGAGAAGGTCAGTCCCTCTGAGTAACTATGTTAGTTCTGTGACTATTTTGTTCTTAGTGAATATAGGTGCTACAGGTAGATACAGTTTTGTAATGAAGCTCAAAATTGATTCACAAAAAATATTGGTCTTTCTCTTTTTTTTTTTTACTATGTTTAGTTACTTATTTTACTTTAGTTTTGTTACAAGCAGGTGTTTATACTTCAATGTGTTTTTATTAAAAACCAGAACTATGAAACTATACAGCAACTACTGTGAAGCATTTACCATGTTCCAAAATACCCCTTTTTCTATGCCGCAGGTAGATGAAGATTCCCATTTACACAATCTATGGCATCTTGACAATATTTGTGTTCATCCTCAACTTGTTCTTTTTATTTTGACAGTGATCAACTTGGTTGAATTGTTGGTTCCTCTGTTGAGGTATGTTGTAAAATATTTTACTAATGAAAGGCTGCATACTATTGAAACTCCAGGGCTACAAAATTTGACTAATTCATTTGGTGCAGAACTTGTAATTATTTCCCTGTTAATATTGCAGAAATTCTAAAGCTTAACAAACAATTGCTTATACAATTTAATGAAACACAATGCAATAACAAATATATCATGTTATCTTATTCAATGAAAGCAACATTAATATTATTTATTTTTGCTTGCATTAATAATAATGTATTGCACTAATTTTCAGGTTCATTTAAGGTAATGCTATTCTAAAATTAGTGTTTTGCCAAATATTATTGCTATTTAAAATTAACAAGTAAGCTCATCAAAGCATTTTCTGTAACAGTACATAAATATATTTGCTTTATGTTGAAGAAAAGGTATGTACCATTAGATAATGGGACAAAAAAGAGCTCAAAATAATTCAGAAAACTCTTAAGCTTCAAATTTATAAGAGAAGGTTTACAGTAATTTGTTGCCTAAATAGAACTAAACAAACTAACTGAAAAATTAAAACAGCAAAAAAAAAAAAAAGATTAGTGTATTTTGCCACTTATTTCAGTTGCTGATAGGAGACATTCACCCTGAACACTTAGTTCAGTTAATTAATAAGAGCAACAAAAAGAAACATTGTTATTATTAATTTAATTGTGATATAGCTTAACCAATCCCAATTCCCTTGCTTTCCTGGTCATACTGTCATCACCCTATTCAGTAGATGCTGTACCCTGAAACCTCCCCTCAACCAGTTTTTCTAGCCGAGTGGGTAACTAATGATAAATAAAGAAAGTATTTACTGCAAAAACTGATAAGAGAATGGTGAAGAAATATATGGCATCAAAAGTAAACGAAAAACACTTGACGTTTTTGGGACTTAGTGATTCTGTAGGATTAAATCCTTACTGTTCTTCCCAGATTTTTTTAAAAAAAATATCAGTCCTCTTCCTTTAAATTTTGTAGGGATTTATTTAATTTCTTTGTCTTTATCTCTTTTCTATTTTTTTTTAAATGACTGTGGCATAATGGTTCAAGGATATGCAATCAGTATGCTGGATTTCTGATAACATTATCCTGTTAGCAGTACGGAATAAGAATATTGAAAAATTACTGACAGGCATGAACAAAATAAGAATTTGTATTAAATATAAAAGAAAGCAAGACAAAAGTAATTATATGTAGCAGAAATGATATCAACAACACCTGATTATATATAATAATAGGTTCAGATGTAATATGAGCAGTAAATTAATTCTATTAATTAGGTAGTAAAATTACAACTGATGGGCTAAGCAAGAATGATGTTAGCAGCAAAAAAAAAAAAAAAAAAAAAAAAAAAAAGCCTTTTTTTTAAAAAGAAAATTTTTTTAGTTTCAAATATTGGTCTAGCACTGAGAAATAACTTTCCAAAACTGCATATGTGGAGTACAGAATTTTATAGTGGTCTTTGGAAATACCAGAAAGAAGGAGAACTGAAGCATTTGAAATGTGATGCTACAGAAATGGACAGATAAATTATGAAATGATCATATTTTTGCAAATAATCAGTGAGGAAAGAAGCTTATGGATGAGTCTTAAGGAAAGAAGTTATTTAGTCTCATTGTTAGTGGAGGGCACAGTTGAAAGAATGAACCATATAGGTAGATGATAATCTATACTATTATAAATCTGTAAGCAAGCTGCGTTTGTAGTGAGGCTTGATCTCTAATAACGCAAAAACTACCGCATCAATTTGCATGGTGTTTCCAAATTTTTAAAGCTCATGTTGCTGATCAACATCTGCAGAAGTAGCTAACGACTAATATATACCATGGGAAGAAGCAAATCAGTAAAAAAACTTCAGAAATGTGAATCTGTAGACCACAGATAATTATACACATTCAGACGGTCACTCCTTTCATAAAGAGACCTGATAAAATTTAGGATTTCCTTTTTTTTCTTTTTTTTTTTACTTCTGCGATTCATTTTTCTGGACCGCAGTACTTCAAAATAAAAAGAATACGTGAATCAAGTATAATCAGCATTTACTTGAATCGTAACAGGTCTGTTGAATTACGAAAAAGTTATATTTTAAAGCAGGAATAATTGATGGTGTATCAACATAAAATAAAAACCAATATCCAAACAGCAAAAAATAAATTAATCAGAAAAAATTGAGATGCTGTGATTATTGGTAACGAATTTTTATTTCAAATATAACTAGGCATCCTAAAATTCTATTCTACACCGCGTAAATTTTAAAACTAAACCCGTTATGCCTGATGCTAAACAAAACGAGTCAATTGTCATCTGGTCTAGGCTGTTGTTTCGCCAGGTACTTACATGCGACTGAAATAATTACATAGAAAATACGGCTATATTGAAAGAAACTTAAATTAAAAATGTTTCATATCCTAATGCTACACCGCGTAGATTATAAAGCTGCAGGCATCGTCTCTTAGGCCTATAACAAAGCATCATATCAGCTGTCAGGTTGCATTTCAAGCGATTCACAACTTGCGATAATGTTGTCACTCAGAAATAATTGTTTCAGTTACATGCACGTTACTACATAAACTGTACCATGATCACATCTCGACATTTTTTGAATTAATTATATCTGACTGAAATAATGACAGTAATGATACGACGGTTTGAAACCAAGAGTAGCTCCAATTCACGTAAATTTCTATTTTAAAGCAGGAATAATTGATGGTGTATCAACATAAAATAAAAACCAATATCCAAAGAACAAAAAATAAATAAATCAGAAAAATTGAGATGCTGTGATTATTGGTAACGAATTTTTTTATTTCAGCACACTTCCAAGAGGACTAAGTCGTAGATTACTGCTATATTAACATAAATTTATGGCACCGCGGTTATGTTGCATTCCTCGGTATCCACATTTAAAAATAAACTTTTTTTAGTTAAGTATCATGGAAACAATATTTTTCATTATATCCACAGATACATCCTTAACAAAGCTTATACCTAGCTATATAATCCCAGGCAAAGTTTACACATAAAATCGCCAAAAAAATTACACATAATGATTATATCAGCTTTCTTAACGTTACAACTGTTATATATGCATTTAAATTTTCGGTACCACGGTTAACGTGGAATCCTCCATATCAGCATTTAAAAATATTATGTTTTAGCTGAGTTAAGTATTGCTTTCAGAAATAATATTATTTATTACTACCACAGATATTCTATATTGTAACCAATTTTATGCTCATCTATATACTCGCAGCCAAAGTTCACGCATAGTGATAATTGCAGCTGTGAAAACGTTTTAATTGTTAGTGCTGTGAGTTGGGTAAGTATAAAAGTTTATGATATGCCCTTGCGAAAGAGATCTAATCTGTCGGGGTCAACTTCTGCAGCTAAAAGATGTCGCCGAAATCGGCTAAATGAGAGTGAAATAGACCGATAACATCGTCTGCAACGTCAAAGAGAACGAGATGAAATAGCTAGAGCAAATGAAAGTAACCTGCACCGAGAAAAGCGATTGACCTATAACCGGGTTCTATACGCTAAATCCATAGCTTCTGAAAGCGCACAGAAGAAAGAATGTCGTTTGAACCGTGAAAGCCTTTCTAAACAATAAATGTTTATACTTCGCACAATAATTACAACCACGAATTACTACTGTTAATTTTTCAGGAACCTTTTCTACTATTGAATCAATTGCATCACGTTAAAATATGAATAAAACAACTCTCTGACATCAGTATGAAAACCGAACCTAACGTATTAACCGAAACAAACGAAACTCTTCAGAATACATTAACAGTTCATGCCTTTCCACGTTAATGTCTGATAAGAGAATAAAATCGGTAAATAATTTCTACACCTGCCAAGGCACGCGCGCGTGAAGCAGCGGGCAAATGCTAGTTAGATTATATGAATCATATAATTAAGGACATGGATTCCAAGGGGTATGTTGAGATGAAGAGGTTAGCTCAAGATAGGAAGAGACGGAGGATTGAATCAAACCAGTTGTGATATTGATGACAACAAAAACAAATATTAAATAGCTACATTCTATTGGTACATACCTTTCTTTACTTTAAGATCACTGAAATAGTTCAGAAGCTGTAATGTAAAAAATTGAAAGCAAAAATGTTTCTTACCAAACCTGAAATCCAGATGTTGTGCTGAGGTGCATATTGATTCCTATCAGGGAATGTTCCAAACTGCCCCTTCCCATTTCCCAATTCTTCCCTGTTGTATGCCAAGGTCAGAAATGAGCCAGTGAACACAATATTGGGGTAATGCCCCAGGTTACCCTCAACAAACCGTGGGCTCCGGCGCATTCTTTTGGGATCAAGCACTCTCCGTACGTCGGAACCTCGCGAACTGACCTGTTAGCTGAACAGATGTTCCAGAGCTGTGGGCATAGACGAGGCTCCTGCTAGGTAACATATGTATGGATCTGTCATGGGTTTGGTTTCAATCTTAAGCTTCAATTTCTATGAGAATGATGGCCTAATTTTAAATGTTTTATTAATTTTATTAAAATGCTTTGAGATCTTGTGCATTTAATGCAGTCTTAGTTCAATTTAAAAGTTTAAATAATGACATAATAGCTTTATATTCCCACAAACGGCATATAATAATTGTGAATTTAGAAAGCTGTTTTAATTGTAGTTCAAAAATGTATATACAATACTTAAACTGACTTGCTGTGAAAATGACTCAAGTCAGTTATTTTTATCTGTGGAAAAATCTATCACTATTACAATTGGTTGCCATCATCTCGCCTGGCTCATGTAAGGAACAGAATGTTACATACCGTAATTTACATTATTTTGTGATAGAATGCCAGAAGTGTTTGATTTATGTTATATGGCCATCACTGTTCTCAGTACAGCAAAGCTCACTTTTTCAGCTTAATGGCATGGTACTTTGCTCATTCTTTCATTCAGGCTCAAAGCTACAGTTTTTAGTCACAGGTTCATAGAAAATCCCTTTAAACAAACAATAGAAAAATATCTCTTATGAAATGGCTTTCTGACTTACTCCTGCTGTAAGCTTTTCTTACTAACACAAATGGTTTGGAAATTGCAAATGCTTTAGCTTTAGCATGATGAGCTGCAATAAGATTTGTAGCTAAACATTGCCCATCACTTCTTCTGTAAGTACTGGTCCATTCTGTGATACATTCGCTTGTGACACTGTTGTTAACATAACTTAAAAGTTAATGGGTAATGAAAAGCATATTTCAAAATGAGAAAAGAGGGTTATGAAATTTAAAATGGACACTGCCTATTATTTGAAACACACTGAAGGGTAACTTTAATCTTTTCTTGAGCAATTTATTGGATTTGAGCAGAAAGGATAAAAAGAATGTTTGATAGCAAAATAAAAATAAAAATTCGGACTTGGGAATAAACCATTACTGAAGATTTATGCAACTAAGACAGGTTTATCTCTTTAATAGAAAACAATTGATGTCAAAAATTTTATGCTGCAGTTTCCATGACACGTTTCACATCCCAGAGGTGCTTCCTCAGCAGGGATCCATGAAACAAGATTGATAAATAAATAAATAAACAAAATAAAATAAAATTATTATGGGTTGATCTAGTACATCCTGATGTTAATTATAAAAAAATTCGGTGGGTTTAAAAGTTAAAATATACTAATTTTATTTTTGCATTCAGAAATATTAAAAGAAAATCATTTGCTGGTACAAAATTCTTATAAATTTTTTATTTTCTGCTATTTTAGGCATAAAATTTAAAGTCACATTAATATTAGCAGCTGATTTTTATTTTATCTTCTTTTAATTTCTATGATAAATCTGTTCTGCTTTAGCATTGCTATTTAATTTAAAAAAATCAATAGTTACATGCATGTGGTCAGATGGTTGTAGTGAGAGTTATGTCAGTGTTAATATATATATATGCTCCTTCTCTGAAGAATCTGGTAATTTTTCAGTATCATTTAGATAATTGTTTTATGTTATCACTTATTTGTTGGTTTATTTCACGGTCATGCCTATACTTGGTGTGTTCCACTTTTGCTAACATTTACTTAGGATTTGTCAGTCTGGTCTGGGTTTATATCTTCACCGGTAAAGTATACACTATCTGATTAAAAGTATCCAGATACTGCTGTGTAGTGTGGAATTGAATGTTAGACATCATGAAAAATGAATGCTCCAGCATAAAAGGATACAAGGAGTATTGTGTTGTCAGCAGAGAAGCAACAATATCAGAATGGGTCAGCCAGGTGCTCTCAATGACTTTGGATGCTGTCTAGTCATCGGATATCACCTGAGTAACAAATACGTCAGAGATATTTCAATACTTCTAAAGCTGCCCAAGTAAAATGGAAACATGAAGGAACAACCACAACTAAACCAAGACCAAGAAGACCTTGTTTAATGGTGGTTTGGGACTGTTGAGCTATGTAGAATGTGGTTGTAAAAAATCACAAGAAATCAACAGAAGGAATCACTCGTGAGTTACGAAGTGCTACCAGCGGTCAAGCAAGCACAATGACTGTGCATTGGGAATTAAAAACAATGTGATACAAAGGTCAAGCTGTTACTCATAAGTAAAACATGTAACACAATGTTAGGTGACACTTGAGGTGGTGTAAAAATTGATGCCAGTGGACATGGACGACTGGAAATGAGTGATTTGTAGTGATTAATCACACTATACACAGTGGTAATCCAATGGAAGGATTTGTGTTTGGAGAATGCCTGGAGAACTTTACCTACTGTCATATGTAGTTCCAACAATGAAGTATTGAGGATGTTGTGTTATGGTAGGGGCAGGGGGTGTTTTTGTGGTTATGGTGTGGTTCCCTTATTTCACTTAAGAAAACTATGAATGCAGAGGGATATGAAGACATTTTAAACCATTCTGTACCATGTGTACATGTTCAGAGATGATAATTGTTTTTATCGGCATGGCAATGCATCCTGTCATAAAATTGCATCTGTGAGGCAATGGTTTGTATATAATAACATGCCTGGACTGGTCTGCCCAACGTTCCAATCTGATCCCAATGGAAAACCTTTGGGGTGGAATTAGAATGTCAATTTCACCCCAGATCCCAGCATCCAGCATCACTACTTCCTCTGGTTTCCAATCTTGGGCTGCTATTCCTCCACAGACATTAAGACACCTCATTGAAGTCATGTGCAAGCCAACAGTAAATATTCACTACAGCAACAAGTGCAGCATAAAATCAAGTTCAGATGTAATGCTCAAATGAAACTGCAATGAATAGTGATTTGAAAGTGTGTGAACTGCTGTTCCAGACCGGCATGTGAGAATTACCAATATAGCTCCACTGAAGATGCCCTACACCACAAGAGCGAAACGCGTATGGGGAATCAAATAAAAACAAATTTTACGAAAACAGTTGTTTTTGACGGAATTATTTATAAAATTCTTCCCAGAAGAGTTAAATTCATCAGAAGGGTGGATCTACCTAATTAATGTTCAATAATTTGGAATGTGACACAGGTAAAGTCTAAGTGCAGTTTCAGAAAGTTACTTTTGATCAGTTAGTGTATATGAGCTGACTTGAGCAAATAATTTTGAGACTGACATAGTTTTGATTTCAGAGTAACATAAGGATCCTGGCCTCAGGTGATTGGTCACTTTCTACAGCTTGTGTCATTTTCTCATGTGATTGTCGGGGCCTCTCATATATCTCATAATTTTCTGACTCTGTGTGCATGGTCCTTTTTTTTTTTCTTTTTTCTTTTTTTTTTTCTTTTTTCTTTTTTTTTTCTTTTTTTTTTTAAAAAAGAAGTAGTAGTAGTAGCACTACTGTCTTCATCTTTGGTAAGTAATGGGTTCAGTTGTTCTAACCTTGTTCCAGCTCATATTTTCTTTATGTTGCCACTTCTATAAACACTACCTTCTTATGAAATGATAGTAACCTTCTACTGGTCTTTAAACTTTTAACTTTTGAAATAGTGTAGTGATTTGCATCTGGTTTTCAGGTGAAGCTGGATGTTCTTCCTAACTACAGCTTTGGAATCAAACACTCTCCGTACCTTGGATATCTGCGAGGCCAGCTTGTATAATGTGCTCCAGTCACCATCAGCTTTCCTGTGTCGCAGCAGAGTATTCAATACATTTTTTTTATTATCTTTTAAGAAGCTACTATTGTGATTAAAATACATTTATCAAACATTCATTAAATGATAGGAACAATCAGCTATAACTTAAAACAAAACAACTGTCAGATGTGCATTATAAACTATTTTGATTTAAAGATAAAATATTCAGCACTGTAAGCTGTGATTTCATTAGCATTTCATTCTGCTGCTCTAAATATCTTATGCAGTGCCAACTATCAGCTATGTGATAATCAATGTATATATATATATATATTTGTCACTGAAAATTGCCAGATTTGTGTTGAAAATATGATAATCTCATTTGTCATTTTATAGAGTAGTAATTTTACTAACTAATGATGGAGTATTGGTTAAATTCTTGACTGAGTAATAGCATATACAGCTAATTTAGAGCATTGCTAAGAGTGAAAAAGTTTGCACAATCTGACAATCCGCAAAAGCAATATAATATTAAAAGTCTGACATATTAGGAAATAAAACACTTTAAAAATCTTTTTACATGTTTTTGCACAAGTATAGTAGTGTTCAAGGTACTCAATGGAAATACTATAATATTGACAAATCAAAAGTATTTTTATAAAACATGCAAGTAAATTCTAAGAAATAATAAGTGATATAACACTAGTTCATCTTCTACTAGTTGTTAAAAAAATAATTTTAGATAAAGTATTTATAAGATAAGATTTACAGATGTGTCCTGAAATGGGATTTTGATATTGTGATATATACCAGTCATCAAATGATGCATCATTCAGCTAGTAAATCTCTTTTTTATCCCTTTAATGACTATATATACTGTCTCAATTTTATGGAATTCATTCTATAATTGTAGGTAATAAGCTAACAAATGCAAGTGTTTATGATAAGCACCTTCTAATTTTTATTATGTTCTATTGTTCATTGCCTAATCAACTAGGTGAAGGATTTTTTTTAATTGTTAAAGAGTTCCTTTTGAGAATGTTTGATGGCTTGTTACTTATATTTCATTGTTGAATTTTTTACATTTTTAATAAAAATTTTGAATGAAAAGTTGTTATGATGATGACACCATCAGTTACTATTTATAACAATAAAGGCTTTGCCATATAACAGTAATCACTTTGCTGTTGTTAAATGAATCTAATTTTTAGTTCTTTATTCTCCTTATTACCTTCTTCCACCACCTTCATATTTTATGTCATTTCACTACCAATTTGTTTTGCAATAGGTAAGGATACAAAAAAATATGATCCTACATTTTTAAATATATTTTTTTAACCATTGTGTTAAGAAGCCAGCAGTTCAGATAATTTCTTGGTAACTGCGAAAATTTTGTAAGACTTTGACATTTTTTCTTCAAGTTCAGTCTTAATTTTTGCGATAAATAAAGTTAAATTTTGTATACAATATTAATAAACATATTTTGTACGTACCAGTAGTATTTATTGTATTGAAGAGTCATACAGTACAGTACAGTTACCTGAGAGATTACAATTATTTAATGTCAAGGTACTGCAAATTGCACATTAGACATGGAGCAGGAAAAGGTTTCAAAATCCTTCACTTGTTGGAGAGAGTGATGAGGGGATGTACAAGAGAAGGAAAG
Source organism: Vandiemenella viatica (assembly GCA_031002005.1). NCBI lineage: Eukaryota > Metazoa > Arthropoda > Insecta > Orthoptera > Morabidae > Vandiemenella > Vandiemenella viatica. The sequence continues at coordinate 178,343,115 of JARYHS010012519.1, read as the reverse complement.
GAATTGTGTTACAAAATTCTGGTCAGACCATTGCTTGAATATGATGGAATAGTATGGGGCCCACATGTTAGGTATCAAATACTTGAGTTGGAGAGGGTGGAAAGAAAAAGTGCTAGATTTGTCTCTGGAAATTTCGACAGAAAAAAATCAATAACTGAAATGATAAAAGAGCTGGAATGGGGTTCATTGGATGACAGAAGGAGGGAGAAGAGAGTCATGGGAGTGTACAAAGCATATATTGGTGATGAGTAGGGTTAGGATCTTTATGACCAAAAAATTAGAGAACTGTACTTGCAAATATGACCTTAAAAAAGGGTAAATATGACTAAATGTGACAAAATATGACCAAACATTTAAATTTAGTATACATCAAAACATGCTCAATTACACATCATTTATTTTATCTAGTACTGTCATTTTCACGTAGACAGCAAAATTTGCTTCTGTGCACTCACGGCACCATTGAAAATTAAATTTTAAATCGCTTTGTCACAAAACTCACATAAAACAAATTTTTCATCTGTACTAAAATATTCCTCATCAAATTCTCTTATGTAACTCTGTAACTTTGCACTTTCATAAAATTTTGTTTTCGGCATTGTGTTACTCACTGATCCACTGCAGATTTAACACTGACTGAGGCTTTTTCAAAAGTATTTAACTGAGACATGGATTGACGTGGATCGACACAGGCATGCTGCTGCTAAGATTAAAAGGGGGGTGGAACTTAACGTTTAGAGAGAAACAATAATGCATAACTTTAATTCTTGACTGGTGAATTCTGACCAATTCAGTGCCAATTAGTTCGGTTTTCCCTGCAGTGAATTCATGGTACTTTTAAAAATTACCAGATTTTCCCTCAAAGTATAACCAAATGACCATAAATATTATCATAATATGACAAAAATTAGGAAAATGGTTTAAATATGCATTTATATGATTTATAAAATACATTCAAATACAATCAGAAACATTCAATCAGTGTTTAATTCAGCATTTCAGCTCAAAAACAAGGCAGGAAAAAAATATGACTTGTTCTAAAGATACGAACCCTAGTGATGAGGTATGGAAGGATATTGGTGTAAGAATTGAGAATAATATATGAAAGTGAAAAGATGACCATGATCACAAGCTGGCACCTGATTTTAGGCATAAAGGTGTGGAATAAGTTAACAAGCGAAATGATGAATAATTTACCAAAAATGTTGAAAGAACTTAAAGTTGAAATTTATTGAAGGCAAAATTAAGTGGGCGCAGGAAACGGAAAAAATGGGTGTGTTGCGAAATTGCCGCTCAAGCAAGCACTCCATCACAATTAAATTAAATAATATTGTGGTTGTATCAGTATGGGAAGGTACTTAGAACCTACTGTTTTTTACTGTGTTAAACAACACAGTGGTGGTTAAGGAACAGATCTATTGCTTAAGCTGTAATCATAAATGCTTATTTAATCTGATACCTAAAATGAAAGTTTATGCAAGTTCATAAACTGATGTTTGGTCACCAATCTGTTTTACTACTACCAAAACAGATAACAGGTGTAAGGTTTCACATAGAAGTAAAAGTCACTGTGGAAATGGTGGTTCACTGTATTCTATAAGCTTCAGAAAATAACTGGTAACAGATAGCCCTAGAATAGCATCACATAATTCGCAGTCCTTGACAGAGATACCGGGTCACATCATAATTCCACAATTCACTGTCACTCAGTCTCCCAAAATTATATGAAATGTGAAGTTAAAGCTGCAGCTCATGGTAAATTTCAGCAAAGTGTGGTATTCACTAGCGAACAGATATATGTTCACATCGCTCCCGAAGTTTAACTGTTGAAATTCTACATTTTCTTTAGAATTTCTACAAGTTCTTCATCGTCTGTAAGATCATGAAACCAATTGATGCATGCAAGAGCAGGAAAACCATGAGTATTTACAGGGAAGATCCATGGGAAAGAATTTTCTGATCTTCTGTTTTTTTCTTTGACCTTTTCAAAACTTTGTCATATTGTAGATCATTTTATGCTGAATATCTCAAGTTATTATGAATTTTGTCTCCAATCACTTAGTTTTGACACTGTTAATTTTAGAAGTTTCATTTTAGTTATTTGAGTTTAACTTGTAAAATACTTCAGTAAAACATACACAAACTTAACATCAGACTTGTTTCCAAAGATTTAAAGCAAATTACAATAACAAAAGATGTAGCATTTCTCTTAGCACTTGGCGAGCTATGTGCTGAACATATTGTAGTCAATAAAGTGGCATTGTTGTCTTTAGCACCAGGAGTTCCTAATGTCTGGTTGGGATAATGGAGATAATGAAACCAACATTGACCATTGAAAATAAGATGGAATATGGAAAAACAACCTGTCACTTACCACAGATGATGGCAGGAGGGCCAGACGAATACAAGAAAACACAATAAACAACACACTTCCAGAATATTTCGGTTTATAATCATGCAGGAGGCTTGACAGCTTTTAAAGTGCCAACAGACCTTTCTTGAGTGACAAAAATTACACAAAGAATACTAATAATACAAAAACCTTTGAAACTTTCAAAAAATTACTTAAAATCATGAGAAAACACTTAATCGAAAGTAATAAATATTTACAAATATTTTCAACAGCCAAAATAAAGTGCTTAGTTAACACCTCTTAACATTTGAGACACTGATCTGCTTTTATACAAATAATATCAGTCAAGCAATTCATTTACAACACTTTCAACCTACAACACCCCAGACATGCTTAGAAAAAAATACAGACATTTTCAGTTAATTAAAGCATATCCCTCTAAGACAAAAGGTAATTAATTTATAATATTTCAAATAATAGGAAACTGGTCTTAGGGATGTGACAAGTGCCATCATTGGGGATATAACTCATCTTATTTGCACTCTGAATTAGCAAAAGGAATGGATTCTCTAAAAAGATTACTGGTTTGGGTTATCTGAATATGTTCGCCACTCAGATATGCAGAGAATAAAAAAAACTATAAAATTCCCTATGAAGTATTGTGCTAGGTCAATGCCACAATGAATTAGACAACAAATTTATAAAGGCTCTTTGTTTAATTGTTCCATTTCCTTAAGTAGAGCACCAAATTCACCATCATTGGAATATAAAATTACCTTTTTGGAAGATAACAAGTTTTGTTTTTGAAAGAAAGAAAATGGGTAGTACATATCAAACACCCAGCTCACTCACAAGAATCGGAAGGAATCTCAACTGCGATTCCTGGATTAAATTCATAACTATTGTTCAAATGGCCTAAGAAAGTTTACCAATGAACTATTCAATTTACTTACATTTCCACATGGTTCCCACAAACCCAACATAGCTGCCAAAATCCATGTGCACTGCTGTAAATGTGACTATTATTGTATTTTTCCAAAACAAACTGATATGATCTCTCCCACCAATATGCCCTGGCTTCTGGCTTGGCTTTTATTAAACTTTCATAGATCATTAAAATTTAAATAAAATTTTATTCCCATATGTTCCACATAAATAACAAATACTTCTTGTTACCCTCATATAGTCACTGTTCCCCATAAATTTCTCTTTCTGCAAAATTATTTTTGATGGTTTTACTGTTCTCCCACTATTAACTGAAATGTTAGAATCTTTTTTTTTTTTAACTTTTCTCTTACACTGCCAATCATAAAACCAATATCAGATACAGCTCCCCTATAATTTCTAGTTTGTTAATATCCCTATCATTGTCCCATTCTCCCGGCACTCATGAGCATGAATTCCTACATCCATAACCTAATACTGCTGGTAAAAATTTATTTACATGGAATACATTTCAAATGGAAGAAATTTACATTTTCTAACGAACAGTTGTTTAAAACTTCTATAGGTCTACACAAAATCATGAAATGTAGAAGAAATTATAGTAATAAAAGTAGATTAAACATAAAAATTGTGACATATGTACATAATAGAAAAATTAAGAAAGGATTCCACCTTAAACTGTATGTCCCATATAACTGTGTTTGGTTAGATAGTTTTGACAAGATTTGCATTGTGCAGTGAATCAAAAATCCTGTCACCTTGTGGCCCAACAATCCTTTGAAATGCCCTGGCCAACAATGCCATATAATGGGGGACAATGACATACAATGGTTTGATTTGACCATTGTTAATCAAAGAACAATTTATGTGTGTATCATACAGAAATATGTATATATTATATATACAAGAGTTCCAGATCATTTAAAGATACAAATTAGATGGAAACCCAACTTTAAGAAAATATGTGTAATTTTGTTCATGTTCGATGAACTGCAGCTCACTTAGTATTGAGTTTAGGAAATTTTGTTCTCTTTCAAAGTGGAAATAAAGTATTGCTTACTAGGAATCATCAAGAAGGAGTTACAACAGAAAAACTGAGAAAGTACCGAAGTTTCAAGGTTTTTTTGGTCACAGAAAATTGTGCTGGAGGTGTTGGAGGTTGAACACTTTATTTCTGCATAGTTTCACCAAAATATGTAAGATAAGAGGAGCAAAAACTGATATAATGTTCTTGAGACTTGCTTCCTATCAGTGGCAGATCCAGGATTTTGTTTTGGGGGGGGGGGCTAGGATTTGGTTTGGGGAGGGCTTGACTCGGGGGAGGAGGGGTTCACCGATAGAAATCTCATTATTCCAGATTGCTGCCATTGTTAAAACTGTAGAGCAAAAAAAGGTCTCCCAAAATCCATGTTGTCAGGGGTGACCTTGGTGCTCTTGGGGGGGGGCTTCAGCCCCCTAGCCCCCCTCCCCCCTGGATCCGCCACTGCTTCTGATGATACTGTAAGTGAACCATATACAGGGCATTTTTTTAAAAAATTGTTGATGATCGCTTAGTGGTTACAGATAGTGTTTTGATTGAGGGAACATAAGCTCACAGCACACTCCAAAGCCCGGAAAAACATGGTTGTAGTAGACCCCCCGACCCCTGTGATATCATACGAGCGAGAAGTGACTTGGTTTAAAGAGATTTCATTGATAAAGAAAATTTGAAAGGAAATGAAATTTGGAGTAAAAAATTAGGTGGAGGGATATTTTTTTTTAATGTTAAGTAACTGCAATGGATCCTACACCCCAGCAGCCTCCCAAACAGTAATCTAGAATTTAAATCAAATGAAGTATTTAATGAAGCAGCTAATCAGTTTTAAGACAAATTCATTAAAATTAAATTTTGATAAAACCACTATATTAGGTTTAAAACAAAAACAAAATTAGGCAGCAGGGTATACATATAAACTATAAAAATAATCTAATCTTGAAAACAAGGAGTATCAAATTCCTGAGCATTCAAATAGATAAGAAACTCAATTGCAAAGAACATATCACATTACTACTGAAGAAGTTAAGCATTGCCACCATTTTAGTAAGAACACGTTCTCCAACAGCAGATCTAGAATTAATAAAACAGGTATACTCCTCTTACTTTCATTTATTTATGTCATATGGTGTTATCTTTGTGGAAACTCTTCACAATGTAATAGAAAAAAATTCATAGCATAAAAAACTGTTAGGATGCTGTGTGTGGTAAAATCAAGAACTTCTTGCAGACTGTTATTTAAAAAGTTCAATATACTTACAATCACTTCTCAGTATATATATTCTCTCATGTGCCAAAGCACATTTTAACTTGTTTACATCAAATTCATAGGTACACAATTTTATTATTATTATTATTAATTTAATTGTGATGGATCTAACGTTCCGGTGGATACTCCTCTAGTCATCTAACTCCCCCCTTTTTATATTATTTTTAAAATTTTCTTTTATAGTTGCAGTGATAAATTCCACCCCATTCGCTTTTAGAATTTACAAATTTTAATTTTAAATTCCTTAAGCGTTTTTGATAAATTATTCAAAACATCACTTGGTAATTTGCTCCAATCCATGACACTCTTACCAACAAAAGAAAATTTTCCCACTTCGTTATGCACGAAATCGAGCCCAAGCTTGTGGTCACGGCTGCCTTTCCCCTTCCATACACTATTCCTAATTCTTTAACCAAAATCCCCCCAAGCCATGTCACTAACAAATGCCCTGTACATTCCCAATACTCTCTTCACCCTCCTCCTTTCCTCCAATGACTCCCAATCCAACTCCTTTATCATATCAGTTACTGACTGGGTCCTGCAATAATTTGCACAAAAAAATCTAGCTGCTCTTCTTTTCACACCCTCAAACACCTGTATTTGTTAACCAAAATGTGGGTCCCAAACTACACCACCATATTCAACCAATGGTCTGACCAAAGTTTTGTAACCCAATTCCCTAACTTCTCTGGTACGTCCTCTCATCACCCTCTCCAGTAAATGAAGGATTCTGTAACCTTTTCCCACCACCTGCCCAATGTGCTCTGTCCAGTTGGGTTTGTTATCTAAAGTTATGCCCAAATATTTACACATCAAGCATTCAACAAGCAATTATGACCCCACCCTATATAATCATAATTAATTTCAATACAAGAAAAAAAATTAACTTGTATGAAACACAAAAATCACTGTAATTAGTACAAAGATGAGTTAATTATTTTGGGACAAATCTGTTTGATAAACTTCTGAAACATATAAAACAGTTTGTAGATACTGGCAGTAAAGATGTATTTAAAGAAAAACTGAAGGATTATCTTATTGGCAACTCCTACTCCATTCAAGAATTTTTACAAAAGAATTAATTGTAACTAATATGACTTTTGCAAAATTCAATTATACAAATTAATGTATATTTTTTCTTCTATTAGTATTTTTTTTTTTTTTTGTAATATATTGATAATAAGTTTTTTCACAATGATTATTTTTTCAGCTTGTATGTATATATATATTAATCATGACATGTTTCATATCCTAGAGATTCTTCCGCAGTACGGATCTATGGAACAAGAGAAATAAATAAAATGAGCTGTTGTCAGTTTAGTTTCGCATCAAGGTCATTTTATGTGTTTCCCGTTCTATTTCTGCGATGCACGCTTTCCTCGGCACCATCAATAACCATTAAGTCGATACTGCAGCTGTTGTGTGCAGCTGCGCGGGTTGAGTACCCGGAATACGGTAACCTTATTGTCAAACCACAACTGGAAATTTTATTTTGCTAGGAGACATCAATACAGAGAATTTTTATCGGAAATATTAATTTCCGCATTGAATGTCTCCAAATCTTATACACGAAAACGATTTCAGGGGCTTCACGCTCTACTGGAATTAAAACTTGTCACAAGAAATTAGTATCTTGTGAAATGGAGAGCTGTGGCACACTCTCTCCAGGGAAGTGAAAGAGTTTGCAGAATAAATGATTAGTTAGACATACATTTTAGAGGATTTTCTAATTATTTTCCAAGTATGAGTGTGTTTGTCAGCAGCTTTTCGAAGTAATTATTACTTGGTTTTTATGATTCAAATTTCAGTTTAGACACATTTTCGAAAGAACTTACGTTAGTAATGTCTACAGTAGTAAGCGACTTAAATGTTATGTAGCACAGACGCCACGAATAATTTAAAATAATCAACGAAACGAAGTTACTTACGTTTGTTGTTCATCATTGTTAGCAACGCGTAGTTATTTTAATCACATGATTTTCGTATCTCAGAAAATTGGAGATCCTAGCAGAAACCCACAACAGTACTATAAGGAAATGGTTTGCAAGACAAGCGGATCATGCATTTCGTAGTATAAAAACTGGAAACTGTTAGAGACGGACATCATCAAGAATGTAGCTTACTATTGTCAATTAATTTTCTTATTTAGCCGTTCCTTCTCAGAATTCTAAATGATTATATTCAGAGTTCTATTTAAGCGCTTATTTTATTGTAGATATTGCTTAAATTGTAATGTTTACGTCGAGTTTCGCGGTTTTATAACACAGCTGATTAGACAATACTACAGGAACAGTCCTAGAAGCCAAAATTGTTGTGTTGTTCTCAACTGCAATATTGAACATATAGGTAATTTTAACATAGGTATTTATTTGCGATCGAGCGAATGCTATGCTGGCAATTTCCATAGTTCCGCATCTAATTATTCCCTTCTTATTATTTTTTTTATTTTTAACTTATATATGTTGAGTGTTAAATTCCTCCGCCCATCTACTTTTTCCATTTAAGAATTTTAATTTTAAATTCCTTCAGTTTTTTTGGGCAAATTATTCATTACTTCAGTTGGTAGTTTATTTCAATCTCTGACAAACTTACCCACAAAAGAAAATTTCCCCACTCCATTATGCATGAAATCGAGTCCCAGTTCGTGCTCATGTGATATTTTCGTTTCCATGCGCTTCTCCTAATTCTTCGACCGATATCCTTCCAAACCCCATCACTTACATATGCGTTGTTCACCTCCAGCACTCTCTTTAACTCTCTCCCGTCTTCCAGTAATTCCCAATTCAGCTCCCTTATCGTATCGGTTATTGACTGGGTCCTGCTGTAATTTCCAATAACAAATCTGGCTGCTCTCTTTTGCACCCCCTCCAACTCCTGTATTTGATACCAAAAATGTGGGTCGCAAACTACGCCACCATATTCAACCAATTGCCTGACCAAGTTTTGTAACTCAACTCCTTCACTTCTCTGGTCCATTCTCTCATCACTTCCTCTAGCGAATGAAAGATTTTCTAACATTTTCTACCATCTGCCAAATGTGTCCATAACTCTTCTGTGTCTTCATCATATTCACACAACAGCGGACCCCCATCACTGGTTAAAATAACAGCGTGGAATTATCATCTAAATAGGGAAACGTCTAAATTAGTCAGAAAATGCTCGTAGGAAGATGGTGTTTAATATCCTCGAAGTAACGCTCCAAGAGTAGAAACAAGTATCACATTTTATACATGCGAGTGTAACATGAAAAGTTCTAAGCCTGGTACACAGATGACAATGGCATCAAAGCATATTTGACGTGAATACGATGAACGTCGCTAGGCAAGGTAGACATCACTTAACTGAAATGAGAGTTTGTGTTACCGTAGTATAGAGATGACAAATGCCCGAAAGATTTTAATTAATTCCCCTTGCCACCTCTCGCTATTCCTGTGGTGCCAAGTCAAAGATAGTTGAATAAGGCGGCGTAGTATGAGCAATACCAAATACTGGAGCTCAAGAAGATGCAAAGGTAGGCAGCTAGATTTGTTTGTGGTAATTACCGCAGAACATCGTTAGTAACTGGTATAAGAAAGGAGCTGGATTGGGAGTCATTGGGAGAAAAGAGGAATGTGAAGAGAGTGCTGGTAGTGTACAAGGCACGTGAGGGTGGAGATATGGAAGAATATTAGTACAACAATTAAGAGTAGTGCGTGGAAGAAACAAATATGACCATGAGCACAAGCTGGCACTCGATTTCAGGTGAGTGCGAAAATGTTCTTTTGTAGTACAGGGAGTCAAGGAGTGGAGTAAATCACCAACGGAAGTGATGAAGAATTTACGAAAAGCATCGAAAGAATTTAAAATAAAAAAATCGTAAAGGATAAAAGTGGGTGGGTGGTGAAATTGAACTCAAAGAATTTGAGGGGAAAAGCAAACGAGAATTAGAAAAATGGGTGTGTTAGGAAATTGCCACATGAGAATGTACTCAATCGCAGTTAAAATAAATACTGTCTTCTGTACTACGATCTCAAATGCGTTTATGAGGTGGTAATCTCCTACACCCTTCACCCACCTAAGGTTCCAGATGGGTTTTTCCGTTTACACGAAACAGTGAATTCTTTACACAGAAGAGACCTGTTTGTCAAAACGCCGAGGTCTATGAAGAGATAAGTTTCAAAATTATGAACAAATAAGTCTCAAAAAATACGAACACACAAAGAGAGCTGTTTTGCATTATATATTAAGATAGAAATTGGCGAAAGGAATTTCATCATTATATAATTTACATGCGAGTGAAGAGCATTAGTAGACTACTAACGACGATTAGCCATACACCTCACGTGATGCTACAAAACACTGTAAAGAACCTAATAACCACTAAAGAATGTTAAAATAACTAAAGAAATAAAATGCTTGTACAGTTTGTGAACTTGCGTCAATTTAATTATAACAAATCTGCTATATAATTTCGTAAGCTCATTAACTCACCTCGATAGCTATTGGCTGGAAAATTGTGACGTCATGGGCCAGCCTTCGCTCGAAAAACAGCGACCATTATAAGAAATTCGTGGTTATGTCCACAATTTAATACGCAACTGCTACCGAATTAATAGCGATAATACAGTCATTAAGTTTGCTTTTCGTAACGTTTCATAGTTTAAAAAATATATTGATAAATTTTGCGCCTGAAAAAAAGTGTATCTGCGTTTCAGTAGCATGCTGCTAGAAAGCAACTTTAAAAAAATACTCATGGTCTCTGCTGTAACCACGAATGGCAATTTGTTATTCCGGCTTGGAAAAATTTCAATTTAATTAAAATTTTCACTAATGTTGTTGCTTGACCAAAGTTTATGCATTACGGTTTATTTGCTTTTTAGGAATTTTACTGACCACTTTCGTTAATGGCTTTTGTTCATGTTCGCTGTACGTGAGTTATTAGGCTATTTTAAGTGAACATCAGAACAAATATGTTACCGAATCGAGTATTATGGAAATTCATTTCTTCGGAGTTGCTTAACTGTTTAAAAATATGGAATGTGTATTAAGTTCTTGGCCTTTACAGATATAATAACCAATGATTACATTATGAGTGTTTGCCCAGTCTCAATAAAAGACAACGTGATGCTTTCGAAGCAAACAGAATTTTTTTTTAAATTTTGCAGAGTGGACTTTAAGGGTCAAATACAAGTCAAGTTTGCATTTAAGCAATTATACGTTTGCGCTATTGTCCCTGTTCGTGTTTAATACCCACCTCTATTAATGTTTCTGAGTTCTTCAAGGTCAACAGATTTTATTCACCCTGAAACACTGATCAAGTTTACATTTGGTCAAATCAGGTCAACCTGTCATAATCTTTCATCCTAGAAACCGGAACTATTCTAGACCCGTGACGATACGCAAAAAACGGTCACGGGCTTACACTAGTGCAGTGTTTCCCAACCTTTTTTGGGTCATGTCCCACTTTCAACATTTTTTTGCCCCCCATACATAATTTTTAATAAAAAATTATTTGTTATTAAAGAAACTAATATAGGATGGTTTTTGAGAGAAAACACTTTAATATTATCATAAAACACAGTAAGTAAAATTAAAAAACATATAATGAAATACTAAAATTCAAATTCAAAAGATTTATAATAAACATTTATTATGGCAATTTAGTGTGATCCTTTTAAGAATTTGCTTTTTTGCTATATTTTGTAACCATATCTGGCATTGCGTTTAAATAACCCAAAGAGAAAGCGGCAAAGTCGCATCAAGTCAATTTCTAAATTGCCCCCCTAAAAAAACCAAATTGCCCCCCTGTGGGGCGTGGGCCCCACTTTGGGAAACACTGCACTAGTGTGAATAATAAAATGGATATTTTTAAAATGAAATGAGTATCGATCAATCGTAATCACGAAAATAACAACGGCTGTAGCTCGACTAACGCATAAACAACTTTTTTTATGATGTTGGTACGTGTCACAATAACGATTATCAAGTTTCGTCATGATCTGTATATCAGTTTTCTTTATATTGCTCTTTATAATATAATAAATAGATAGTCTGGTTAATAGAATCTATTCATAGTAATAATTCGTGGAAATAAATGGCATGGGAATTGCCACCGGAGCGTTAGGTCCATCGCAATTAATAATAATAAAATATATTTTACTTTTTAATGGTTTTGTATGAAGTTTCTTGCGTGGAGATTTTGAGATCGATTTTTTAAAAGCTTATTGTTTATGTAAATAAATGTCTGATGTGTTGGTGGATGACGTAGAGTGGAATTGATTGTGGCAGCTGGGGGGCGGTCCCCCGCATGTGGCGCGCTATGCGGGTGAAGGCTCAGTCATCGGCCCGACACCAGAGGCCAGGTAACTCTACAGACACCTCTCTCGTACGGTAAGTTTCTGTAATCAACATTCTAACTGACATCATGTCACATCTTTCCGCTCTTCTCTCCTCTCTGCCTTACTTCTTAGGTCACTGTTGAAGTTACATTCTACGTTACATGTAATCTGTTATACGTATGCCAGGCGTGGCCTTCCTTGCTGATTTCGACCTTTTATGGCAACTTGCACTATCACTTTTAGGAATTTGTTGTTGCGCAGTAGATAGTCATCAAAAGTTTTGTTTTTGTCTGAACTTGACACCACCACATACTGCTTGATCCATTAGCTCTGTTAAAAACCTCTTCATCCACACTTTTTCCTATCAACTGATCTTCAGCATTCTAAGACAGCACCAGCGTCAAGCCTCAGCACGCACTATCTATCTCACAGCCCAACAAAGCGACACTCCAATCTCAGATTTTTATCAGCGTTTTCCCAGAGTTTAAGCAGACGCATTTAAAAGTAAATACATCCTTCTTGGTGTTAAAGGCATTTTTAGCTTAATTTATTCGGTCAGTTATCTCGCATTTATCTCTACCATTTCTTGTTACTTTAGTTCTCATCTAGACAAAGTGAGACACTTCTCCCAGTGTTTAAGCACCAGTTTCATAAAACATGCGTTGGCCCATTTCCACCTGTCTATTGTATTCCATCATCTTCATCATTTGCATAATTTTAAATCCGTAATAATTGCTGATAATATAGTCAATAACGTTCAATATTATTTTTAGATCTTCTTTTGTCTATACGATGTGAACAATGTCGTCTGCAAACCGTAACATTTAGATGTCTTGTCCTTTCATCCTTATCATCATCATCACTATCATCCTCAACAGTTTCCAGCCTCTGGCCGGGTCTGCTTCATGCACAAGCCTCCCCATTACCTTCTTTCATCCCACCACCTCTCTGTCACCACTTTGTTCCAGTCCTCTCCTCTCTTCCATACACACTCTTCCAGTCCTTTCAGCCATTCATCTCTTGGTCTTGCTTTGGGTCATTTACAATGCACCTTAATTTCGTGGATTTTTCTTGGGATTCTCTGAACCTCCATTCCTTTACATGTCCATACCATCTCAGTCTGGTCCTCTCTAACCTTTCCTGTAGGGGTTCCTCTTTTATGATGCATCTAATCACCTCATTCCTTATCTTGTCCATTTTAGTAACTCCTATTCTACGTATTAAAAACTTCATTTCGCTTGCTCGTACCCTACTGATGTCCCGCTACTTCATTTTCCATGTTTCAGCAGCATATGTCAAGATAGGCACATAGTATATGTGATAAATTAATCTCTTGCTTCTCTGTGGCACATCTTTATTCCATACCAGGCTTTTTAAAGCTCTTTAGAAAAGCCTCTGCTTGTCTTCCTCTTTCACTTATCTCGCCATCATTTCCTCAACATTTCTCTAACACATTCCCCAAGTACTTGAACCCTTTACCTTATTTAGTTGTTCACCTGCCATCACAATTCCCTGGGTTATCCTATTCTTCTTTCTGGTTGTTACCATGTACTCACATTTCTTTACATTACATTTCAGGCCATATTCCTCCACACTGTCGGTCCATACGTCCAACTGCCTCTGCAATTCCTCTTCATTACCTCCCCAGATCATCAGATCGTCCGCAAAAGCCATCACCTTCATGTTTTCCTCTCCCATCCTCACTGCTACTTTCTGCATTATATCATCCATGATTACAATAAATAGTAGTCGTGAAAGGACACTTCCTTGTTTTATTACATTCCTTTGCTTCAGATCCTTTCATCCTTATGCTCAGATTTTTATACATATGAACTAGTTATGCAAGAAAGGATGGTAATTTAACACTGTTTTTCCTGTAAACAAATATAAATTTAATATTATTTTTCTACTTTAAATCTGCTTTCTTTAGAGGCTGCAACATCACATTTCATTTTACATCATAAACATTAACAACAGCTGAAAACATTGACTTATGTTTCATCAGCTGTTTTTCAGACAGTAGTTTCGCCTCGCTGTGTCCCCGCACATCTCCTAAACCCAAATTGGTTTTCAACTTTGTATTTCATCCGCCTTTGAATGATACTGGCAATGATTTTTAGATGTATGTGAAATGTTGCTTAGTCCTTCACTGTTCACATTTGAGGGGTGCTGTATTTTTAGGAAATACGCTTTTTAAAGTCTCCAGGCATATTTCCAGAAACGTACACAGCCTGTTTTAGTCTTATCAGTACACTCTTCATTTCGTCACCAAACGTTCTTAATCAATTACGAGAGGATAGCGTCAGTTTTCCAGTCCTTTAGTTTATTTAACATCATGTTATCATAAATTAGACCGTCATTTTCATCTACCCCTTCTTAGCTTCTTATCAACAGTGTCAATATAGAGAAAAAAGAATTTATTCGAAGAACTGCTAAGATTTATGTTAATTGAATGGCTTTCAACCAATCCCTGATTATAAATTTTTAAAAAAAACTTACTTACTTACTTACTTCCTCTTCATGGATAGGCCAAAAAGCCTGTTCCGACCTCATTCTTCCGACCATCTCTTCCTAGGTCTTCCAATGTCCCTTCTGCCAGTGGGATGGTACTCCAGGGCAAGCTTAGGAAATCTGTCTTTTCTCACCCGTAGGACGTGGTTCTTACAGTTATCCCTTTTTTGGGTAATTCTATCATTTAGCGGGGAGATATTCAGTTGTTCCCTTATTTCCTCGTTCCTCCTCCTATCATTTAGGGAATACCCTTTTACTGACCTTAAAAATTTCATTTCAGATGATTGAATTTTGCTTTTGTATTGCGTTTTATTTACCCATGTTTCGCTGCCATATAACAGAGTCGGTAGCGGCCATTGTTTTATAAAACTTGAGTTGAGTCTCCTCTCGTGCTTTACCTTTCAGTGTTCGTCGAATTGTTCCACACATATACTGAAATCGGTGAAGTTCTTCTTCACCTCGTTATCCTCATTGAAAGATAATTCACATCCGAGATAAGTAAAGCTGGAGACTTGTTCTATTGGCTGATTGTCTACCACTATTTTAACTCTGATAGGGTATTTCCCCTGCCATGCCATAACTTTCGTTTTTGCACGAGACAACTGCAGATTGTAATCTTTGCTGATAATGTTTAGTATATGAATTGCTTTTTGAAGTCCATCTTCATTTTCCTGGAGGATAAATTGGTCGTCTGCAAACAACATAGTATTTATGTAAGTGTTGTTGCTTATTTTTATACCAGGATGGACATTTTCTTTCCATTTCCTAACTAAGTCATCTATATATATATTAAACAGTGTTGGAGACAGGCTACAACCTTGCCGCACTCCTTGGTTAATTGCTATTTCTTCTGTAAGTTTATTTCCCAGGTCTAAGACGATTTGTGTCCTTCTATACATATCTTGAATAACTTGTATTAAATGCTGTGGATATCCATTTCTTTGCATTATTTCCCATAGTTTTTGTCTATTTACTTTATCGAACGCTTTTTCATAGTCTATAAAAGCAATGAAAGTCTTTAAATTAAATTCTCTTCTCTTTTCCAGTAGTTGTCTAAGGCAGAATATATTATCTAATGCAGGACCTTACTTTCCTAAACCCACATTGTTCTTCTGATAGGAGAGCATCTGCTATTACTTTTAGCCTGTTATTTATTATTTTTGCATATATTTTGTATCCCGTATTTAATAAACTAATTCCTCGATAGTTATCACATGAATTCCTATCTCCCTTCTTAAAAAGTGAAATAACTTTGGCCTTCCTCCATTCTTCTGGGATGGTTCTCTTTTTCCAACACATATTAATTAAGTGTAAATATCTAAATTTCAGAATCATTCCCCCATACTTAATCAATTCTAAGTTAATTGTATCTAGTCCAGGAGCTTTTCTATTTTTAAATGATTTTAGTGCTGCATCAACCTCCTCTATGTCTATAGGATCAATTTCTTTAGTATCCACATGGTCAATTCCTATTTTCTCTTCTTCTTCTTTATAATTACTATTGTACCATAATGTTCTGTAGTGTTTTACCCATGCCTCTTCTTCAATTACATTTATATTAGCACTTTCCTTTTCATCCTTGTTGAGATGTTTCATAAGTTTATAAGCCATCTCTTGTCTACCATGGACATCATCTTCTATTGAACTGATTAATCTATCCCATCCCTCTTGTTTCAACTTCTTTGTTATTGTCTTAACAATATTTCTCATTCTTTTATATTCATTTTCATTTTCTAGGGTTCGGTCCTGTATCATTTTTAGATAAGCCTTTTGCTTTTGTTTGACGGCTTCTGCAATTTCTTCGTTCCACATTTTAAGTCCAGTTTTTCTTCTAAATTTCTTTTTCTTGCCAATGGCTTCATATGCTGCTTTCAGTATTGATGAAGCTATAGTTTCCCATTCTTTATTGATGTCATTAGTTGTTGGGTTTTCCAGTAAGCGCTGTTGTAATCGGCTTTGATACAGATGTTTTATTCCTTCATCTTTTAAAAGGTACGGTCTTAAAAACTTCTTGATCTTGTTGTAAGTTTTTATTCATTCTTTTCCTCCATTTAGCAAGTATTCTTATTTTTGATATAACGAGATAGTGATCTGTATACATATCACTACCTCTATGTACACTGGTGTCTACTACATCTGGACCTAATTTTTTATTAACCATTACATAGTCAATGATAGACCTTTGTCCTCTTGCCGTCCATGTAAATTTATGGATATCTTTTTTTGTAAAGAATGTATTTGTAATCTTTAACTGGTTGAAGGACGCAAATTCTCTCAGTAGTTTCCCATTTTCATTTAATGTGTATTCACCTCTGTTCCCCATTACCTCTGGAATTGGACTATTTCCTACGCGAGCATTAAAATCGCCAGCCAGTATTAGGAAATCACTTTTATTAATTCTGTCTATCACCACTTGAAGCTGTTCATAAAATTGTTCAGATTCTTCTCGTTTGTTTTCTTCTGGGGCATATATGGCGATCAAGGTTAGGTTGCCTCTCTCTACTTTCAATCTTAGAGTCAGAATCCTTTCACTTATCATATTATAACTGACAATTTTATTTTTCCATTTCCTATCCACTAATATTGCCACTCCTACTGCAGCTCTTTTCTCTCGTGCCACTCCACTGTAGATCATTGTATATTTATCTATTTCTTCTGTTCCCTTCAATTTCTTTTTTGTTTCTGTAATTACAGCAATATTGATCCCCTTTCTAGTTAACTCCCTGTCCAGATCATATTCTTTATTATTTATTCCTCTCACATTCCACGTTCCTATTTTCAAATTGTCTTTGATTCCAAATCGTTTGTCCTTTGACCTTGCCTTTGTTGTCCTCATAAGATCCATCCGGCTTTCCTTACTTTGAGGTTTATGAGTAAATATCTTTTTATGTGGAAGGGTTACCAGCCCTTCGCACAACCCCCATCCTGGAGGGCCAGGGTTTTATTTCAGGGTGTTCCTTCCATTAGCCAGAATGTCCCAGTTTTAAGGCGCTGGGGGCTCGCCTTCCATCCTCTCCCGTTAGCTACACTCAAAAAGTGCATTGCCCAGGGGTCACGCGGCTTTCACCTTCGTGGGCGTGGGAGTAGGGTTTGCTGGCAGAGCTGCTAAGATAGATCGCAGAGGCATTTCTCAAGGTTTTATTACCTCAGCCCATCCGGCATAGGCTGAGATCCTTGAGACCATACCAGCCTTGACCCCCCCCCCCCCAAAAAATACTACATTGTCCTTTTAACTAAAGACTGATACCAACTGACAGTCTAAACCACAGGTTTCCAACATTCTATGGCCTACCTCCGTCTTTTCGAAAAAAAATTACTCACCGCCCTCTTTTAGAACAAAATATTGCTTTTCGTTCCCTTTTCAGAACAAAAACAATACACTGACTCCTCTTCTTGTAATAAAGAATGTAACCCACCAATGTTTTTGGTTTCGGGTTCGTAACCCGTTTTTCGAAACAAAGATTCGATGGCTTCATATGGCATGGTATGGTATCATATACAGAAAAACAAGGACATACTTCTAAAATTACTTTTCATTGGTAGCAACAATATTGATGTATTATTCACAGTTTGGTTGACAAATAACACATTACGAAAAATATTAATTATTATGCTGAGCTCGGTACAATTACACTAATTTTTTCGATATTTGGTAGTTTATTTGTTACCAAAAATTTTAAATCATCGAGTCCCACTAGTGAAAATCTGTTTATTTTCTCAGCTAATGAACTGATGACTACGCTAGATCCTCTTTTGACTGATTGGAACTGCAATTAAAAACATTTTCAATGCAGGTGGCGACGGTTGATCCTCAACGCCCCCTAAATCTGCCTTGGTCCAGGGACGCCCCCTGTGATCTCTGCAACACCCTCCCCACTGGTCTAAACATTGTCGCCCCGCATGTCATTTTCACGAAATGGTATTTCCAAATCCAAGTTCCATAGTAGCACTGAATATGAGGGCAGGGTGTCGCCATGGTGTCGGAGGGCCACGGCCGTCGTCGCCGCCCCCAGACGCCGCCCCCGCAGCTGGTGGAGCGTCGCAACGCCCGCGAGCGACGCCGCGTGCAGGCCGTCAACAGCGCCTTCTCGCGCCTGCGCAGACTCGTCACCAACAGGTGGGCACGGCCTCGCTGCCACCACAGACCATTTCAACTTCCTATCATGGGTTTTCCGTCTCGTAATTAGACTTACACGTTCTGATCCATAATCAAGAACTACTAGTACATATGATTCTTAAGACTTCCGCGGCCATCTTTCTACATGATTTATAGCTTTACGGGCTATGCCGCGTCGTTTATTGGATTATCTAAGCTTTCGGCTGTTATACTCCGGCCTTCTTCAGAGATACTGTTTATATTTATGTTCACATAACAACAGTCGCCAAGCATCGCAGAGGAAAAGGCCGCTATCCTCGTTGATGTTGTTAGAATTCCATATGATTTCTGCTGCCTCTTTCACACGTCGAGGCCACCACTGGTCTTCTCTCCATAGTAGCCTCGTGTCTCGAAATTTTATTTCATGCCCGGTGTTAATAGCATGGCGAATGACTGTTGCTATGTGAACATAAATATAAACAGTATCTCTGAAGAAGGCTGGAGTATAACAGCCGAAAGCTTAGATAATCCAATAAACGACGCGGCATAGCACGTAAAGCTATAATCATGTATAGTTCATAGTAGTGTCAACGTAACCTATTTTATAGAACATGAATGAATGAAAATTATTATATGCAATATAGTTGTATGCCCTTTAACCCTCCATTTGAAAATGACTAAAAAGCCATAAATAATTATTAAAAAATAATTATTCATGGCTGGGATGGGAACTAATATTTGCAATCCAGGTGCTAATCCTGTGTAACGAGACGGTGATTTGTAGATATAGGGACTTATTCAGGAAAAAGACGTTCAGGAAGGGCAAAATCATTACGTCTGACATGTTTTTAAGTCATCATGGGTAGGTTTAAGTCATTTTTAGGGTTTCACGTAATTTCGTATTTTATTTCGTAAAAACAAGTCGTAAGAAGGTTCCAGAAAGTAACGTCAAGTTAATTAAAGATCACGTTCATGGTATGGCTTATTAAAGAAGTTCGGTATGACAAGTTTCAATATAAATTGTTAAAGAGACAAGCATTTGTTAGGAAAATAAAAAGAAATATTCAGAGGAATTTGTATAGTTTAGGAAATATAAAATGTTTCTGGAAGGCTCGAGAATCTTTGTGCCCTGTAAAAGGCCTTGGTTCTTGTTTGTTGGTGTCAGTACTATAGCTCAATTTGTCTTAGAAGTCGGTCAACGTTACGTTGTTTTAAGTAAAACTTAGTTGAAAAGTATCCTAAATCTATTTTTAAAAGTGTGGATATTTTGGAAAATTTTCATGAGTTGTTCATTCGTTTTGGATTATATTTCGTCGAATTGGAAAATACAAAAAACTGGTTTTTGAGTTTCTGTTGGAGAGCACTGTTGATTGAACCTGGAGTCTGTGGCCAGAATCTGAAATCTCTCTAAAAGGAAGTCTCTTATCTGTGTTCAACGGTCAAACTAAATTATTAAAATACCAGTGGTAGTTTTAGGAAATATCATACAGTGGTAAAAGTGAATGAAAAGTGAGCTCTTAACAATCCGTTTGGTTATTTCGTAAAATAGGACTCCTATAATAAACTTGACAATTCCTTTAATGTGAAGGTGGTGGCCCTAATTTTATCACGGGAAAAGCTTTCTATAATAAAGAAGTTTATGAAAGAACATTCTAAACTTAATAGTGAACTTTACCTTAACCCCCGAAGGCAAGATAGTGAAACCCACTGAAACCCATTAAAACATCTCGCTGTAGTGGATCATGGGGTTCTGACACCAAAATGTAATAGACTAGGGAGTCTTCTCGGAGATGGTAGTGAGTTGAGGAGCGGTTCAAGGGGAACACGACCATGATCCACCAGTTGAGGATAAACAGGTTCTAGTACTGTTTTTTGCCATTGTTTGTTTACTACAAGTAGCGCATAAACTAGACAGGAATACAGAAATCCTATTATAATCCTTTGATATAAAAGTAATTTATCTGTACTCCACGTGTCTGATATGTGCTATGTATTTATTTATATACCTTAATCTTTGTTCATACGCTACAAGAATCGTGTTCTTGACTTCTATACGCCATCACAACTATAAATTAGTTAGTCAGCGTGGGTATTCTTACCGCTGACGGTATCAGAAGCTATTCATCCTCTCCCGTCATAAGCCTGACTGCTGTTTTGTGTATGTATACTAGCCGAAGGCGACTCCTCTTTATTTTTCTTTGGGATGTTTAGCGGACGGCGCGTCAGCAAGGTGAAGACACTACACAGAGCCATCGAGCACATCCGAGAGCTGGAGAGGCTGCTGCAACAGCTGGGGCCAAAGGTCAGTCCTCCTGCATTAACCACGCAGCAAGTTTAATTTCATATTATAGTAACTGATCTTACTGACTCCAACAGAGTCTGTCACATTAAATATGACAACCACGTAATTAAATAAATATATTTTGCAGACTGAATTTTGATTATAATCTTGGTCAATTTATTTCTTTCGTTTCGCCTAAAAGTTCTCTCATACCAAAAACGACCGTGTTTGTGACAATCTTGATATCCAAAGATTTGCAGGTTCGTTTCTACTGAAGATTTAATCCATTTGTTTTTACGCTAGTATGATGTTCGAAATTTCTCATTATACAACTCTTATTATTTCCAAACTCAATGTGATGCTACATCAATCTTGTGTTACTCGTTGGCTCTACTCAACAATTCTCTCACAACTAACTTCTTTTTTTTCAGAGATCCTATCTTTTCAAACATCTCGGAGTAAACAATATTTATTAGACTTGCTATTCTTTTTTTTATAAATTCTTTAAACTTTTAATTTATCGATATTATGAATTACTATGTTACAAGTCTACAGTTTTAAATTGCCCTTTTACGAGGGGAGACCACCAACTGTAAATTCAGATTCGAGTCATACTGTATGTTATAAAAGCTTATGGCCAAAGGTGTACTGTGGCAAAGCAGTAACATGCGCTTCTACGCCGTTGTCGAGAAAACCAGCACTGAAATATTCCGTTGCGTTCAAATACTTTGTACGTCATGGAGATTTGAAGGAGCCCGTGGGGCAGCCGAGCAAGATCTCTGTATCATAAGCCCGTCGTCGTTCGATCGAATTTCGTTGCTGGCAACTTCATTCATTTATTCAAAAGTGTATATAGATAATTCCTGGCAATTAGTTTCAACAATTATGCATACAATAAGTGTTTTAAATGCCGTTTGTTGTGAAAAAATCCGACGCTTTCGAAACAAAGCTATATTTCAAAAATTGAAATATTTGCTGTGGCAGGTATGAAATAAAAATATCGTTACTCTACCTTTACAGCTGAAAGACAGATGTTGATTCCCGCACCAGGGTAAGGGATTATTTTTCCACAGGAAAAGATATTTAAAAAATTGTCATACGAATAATTGTTGAAACTTATTGCATACATACATGTATACATGTTCGAATAAATAAATAATTTTAAAACGTTATCCGCAGCGAGATTCCATCAGGCGACGATACGCTGATGAATCGGAGAGCTTGCTCACTGCACCGCGCGCTTCTTGAACTATTCGAACAGAACGGAATTTTTTAATGCCGATTTTTTTTTTTTTTTTTTTTTTTGACAACGGCGAAGAAGCGCATGTTACTGCTTTACCACAATACACCTCTGGGCAAGAGTGTTTATAACAAACAGTATGAATCGAATCTGGATTTTATGATTGGCGGCCTACCCTTTAGTTAACGTTACTATTCAACCCCTACTGCCTCTTGACACAATCATCATTATCTTTGGATGTTTCCTCATTCGCGGGTAATTCAGCACATCCTGTGGAAGAGAGTGTGCTTATTTTCAAAGCGAGGTTCCATATACTATAGGCCTGCTAGGCCCCTCGTAGTTTTGATGGGGCGAAGTGGATGTGTTGTAATCTTTCTGTGAAAGGTGTAACTTGTGTTCTATGTAATAAGTTTTTGTTTCTGATTTATGAAGTTGAGAGCGGAGATCGTCTCACTATTATCGTAGATGATTGCGGAAAAACGCATACAAACTGGAATCTGGAATCAGGAATCAGGACGCTGGAATACAGGTAGCAGGGCTCTAACCAGGTTCTGCTGTGCCTCCTCGATGCACTGTAGTGGCGCTTAGACGCCACACTGGCGGGTTCCTAATACAATTTATTTAAATAATCTTATAATACATGTGCATGTATATTGGTTTCATTGTACATTTATAAAATACATATGGTATACAGTTACGCGTAATTTCTAATTTAATCTACAAATGTATATAGATATGTATAGAAAACATGCTCCTATTTTTCCATAAATGCTAATTTATCAAAGAAGAAATTTTTATTAATTTGACTTAATTTAAGTATCCCTCTTCAGAATAGTAAAAATTTACTATTAGATACAGATTTAGCATTTTCTTAAATAATTAAATTAATGTGGGAGTTTTCAGTATAGCTTCACTCCCTGAGGAAGAAACTCTTCAAACTTTTTTGCTTTTTAATTTTCTTTCTATGTGAAGACTGTTTTTTGATCTTGTTTAATGTGCTTGGTAGAATCTCTTTGTAATAAGTTGTTTTAAGTTATTGTTATATACATCATGGAACTGAAAATGTAACAGGATGAATCTCTGGGGATGCTTAATTTTCTGAATAGAGGCTTACAATGGGTTTTTCTTGAGGTTTTTGCTATTGACCATTTTTGCAATTTAAAAATAAAGTTTATATTTTTTTGTTTGAAGCCACACAGATAAGTTATTATAACTTTAAAAAACGTAAATCACATAATGTTCACTCATTGAGATGAAGAATTTATCTCTGCAGATCTAAATAACTATGGCTGAAACATTACGTTAACCTTTTACCACTGTTGAATCATATTAGATGCTTATATTCGCACTGTTCCTTAATGTATCAAACTATTTACCTACTGCTTCAGTGACACCAGTGTTTCAGGAATGTGATAATTCTTTCGGATTGAGTGCATTATTTTCTGATACCTGTATTTATAACGAAATTTAAAAAAAATAATGATGATTCCATATCCGGTTCTGAAGTTAGTTATATTACGTTCAGATTGAGTCAATAAAAACAGTTTCTCTCAAGATTTCAGATTTTCTTTTTCATACAAAAACGATCATTATGATTTTATTTAATAACAGATCAATAAAAATACTAGTTAAATTCCTTACGACAGTATGTCGTACCCAAGCCAGGAGGGCGATGCACAAATCCGGCCATCCAGATTTTGGTTTTTCCATGGTTTCCAGAAATCACACCAGGTGAAAGCCAGGACGGTTTCTGTAAAATGCCATGGCCGAATTCCTTCCCGTTCATTGTCTTCCATTCTCTCCCGCCTCAATGACATAGACGCCGACAAGGCGTGCAGGACGAACAACTTTCTCCTATAACATCTATGTCTGAAACATTATGTTGCTAAGGAAATGTAAACCTGGAAGAGGAACACTTTTTAGCATTCATCAACTGCACAGAGCCCTAACAGAGAACTGAAGTTGTTAACGAAAAAAACGCGTTTATCATAAGTAAATTCAGTAGCCGGGAAACTATCTTGATCCAACCCCCTCGTTTGGAACCAAAAACATATTTTGTTAAAAGAGTTTATTCATTATATGAAGTAGATGATGCAGAGAGAAACTGGGACAGGTAAAATTACACAGAAGTAATTCATAAGCCACCAGTTATTTCTAGCAAATACTTCTTCAGTAATTAATCACAAGTTCAGCTAACTTGCGGCAAAATATTACAGAGTAAATACCTAGAATGTTTTTTCCATAACCTTCTTGCTGAAAAAATATTTAAAAATACTTTTCTCTAATATTATTAAACTACAGAGTGAAATTGCTTACGGGAATCTCGCCCAATCTTCGTAAGCTTTGCCATATAAATCGCAATTTTAACAGTACCTTAAAAGATTAAGTGCTGATTCAGGAACGAATTATAGAATTTTAGAGGCAATAATTACTTTCACTAGGATCACTCCTTACGACGAGTCTTGCTATACGCTGAGATATGAACTTAGGGACTATCCACTGTTAAATTAGACATATTTTCACCAAGAGAGGCCAAATATAATAAAAATATAGTTGTACTGAGCATAGTAAAATTTTATTCGCCTTCCCGTTACGCAGTTGGTATAAAATCCAAGTGGAAAACTAGTCCAAGCTGAAACCTTGATATGTATCGCGAGATGTCTTTAAAATCGTGATTGGTCTGAGAAAAAGACTCCTTTCTCAATGTCAAACAGGTATCACAGATAAATGTCCAAAAGCAGGTAAGTAAGGTGTTTTATAACACGAAGTTTGCTGTGCTTAGAGACAATAATTATGAAGAACGAGAAAATTACTGAAAAACTTTTTCAAGGAACACTTCTTTAAGTTCAGTGATATCGAATCAAGTGTTACAAACCATTCTGAAAATTAAATAAAAGTTTATTCGGGGTAAAACCAGGAAGATATATTCTTAAATTTTAACTATCAACTTTTAACTTAACGGCGACAGTTAATTACCATCCTGTAACTCAACAGCAGCTTTTCCAACCTTGCCAACTTATTGACGCTACGAGTCGTGAGCAATAATAGGTTTCCCTATTAATCAACTGACCTTGACGTTATTATTTTGTGCTAATATTACTGCAACGGACTATTTATAAAGTCTATTTCCACCCTTACTATTTCATCGGTAATTTCAATCATAATTTATGATTATTATATAGTTAAAATACTACGCGAGACTGAGACGTTGCCGTGACTCTAGCAGACTATTGTAGGGTATTCGAAAAGCATAATTCGATCGATCGATTAGTTATTGCGATTTGCTAACTATATTTACGCTGATCAAACTTGCTGTCTACTTGGCATAAGTAGAGAATTAGCTGATTTAATAGCTTGGTATCTCGAAAAAATTTTGCAATAGTCACCTAACCTTGAAGTACTTGGACTCCATTAGTTTTCACGTGTTGCACCGCTGGCATTGTTAACACTGCAGAACAGGAGTGCGTATTTGGCTGCCTGACATTAAGGCGTCTCCTCGTATGTTGGCAGGTCTGCGACAAGGAGAACTCGACTGAGAGCGCAGGCAAGCAACAGCGCTGCCATACTGATAGCTACAATAAGGTGAGTTGTCGAAAACAATATAGCATTTTGAAGCCCTTTACACTAAGAATTCTGTTTTGCTTGATTATTCCACTCAAGTAATTTTACAACAGGCCAACACAATTTCATTGATGAAAAATATGGAAGAATTATTCCAGGAATTACTGATTCCTTTAACGTTTACGAATTTAGCCCTTTACACAGATTCTAGAGTCTAAGGAATGAACTAAAATTAATAGAAATTCTTGAAGTATGTCGCGTAATTTGTAGAGAGGTAGATTATTCCTGGAATGAAGCAAGATAAGCACAAGCAACGTAGAAACATGAGTAAAGAGTGATGTTAAGAGATAGATATAAATTCTTTCCAGGTTTCTGACTCTCAGAAGCCTTATCATTATGTTGCCTTTACCAAATATGACACCATTGTTCGAAAATTTCTGTACAAGACACTCCTATGTCACTTAACAAGATGGTAGCATGTTTTAACTTCCCAGTGTTTGGATAGTCAGCGGTTTTGTACCAGCAGCGTCTAAAGAATGAAAATCGGATCAAGGCACTTTGCAGTTGTGCACTGCAAACTGAATGAGCAGCAAGTAGAATACGAGCTAGATGTATTTCCAAGATGGAAAGTTGGAAAGCTAATTTAAGTTCCGCCTGATATCAATACAACTACGTTTCTTAAAGCCTATATTTCCATACGACATATTGATTTCTCGTTAAATTGCGGTCTCAATTAAAGCTTCTCTTTTTTTTAATCGCATCGAAAAATATAATACCGGAGTTTCGTCCTCTGAACTAGACTGAACCCAAATTTTATCTCACTTACGGAAAGAAATACGTATCAGAATCTTCAAACAACCAGAAAAGTTCATTACCCTACTGCACAGTTTATTTCTGCTACAACGAATACTAATAGAATATTTCACAGTCAGTAGTTATTCGTGGATATATTTCTTATTTTGTTTGGTAAGAATTTGACTACTTTTTCAGAAGTTGTTAATGTAACTCCACAATTCACAACACAAATGGATAGTTAATTGCTTAATTTACATATAATCAAACATTTAGGAGATCATGTTACTATCCTCATTTACATATCTCATTAAAAACAGTTGTTCATACAAAACATAATTCTAGATGAAAGTTCTGTAATGATCTGCAGTAACTTCATTCAAGCGGAAAATAATTACAATCCAGCAAAACGTTTTGTACCAACTTCATAAGTAATTCAATTGCCTAGAATCGTGTTTAAGGACTCTACTTACCTCTCATGCAATTTCAGTAGCAAAGCATTTTTATTTTTGTATTCGTCTTTCAGTTTACTTGCAATCATTTTCTCTACATGTGATTAAAAATTGTTTTTAATTGGTCATTTTTCGATTTTTTCAAACTGTTTTAATTTTATCTCGTTCTATACGTAATTTATTTTTTCTCCAGACATTAATAAATTCATGTCTCTAGTTTTGCTGCCATTTTTTCTTGCATCTTCAGATCTTGTTTCCTGTGATTATTGCGAAGATATATAAAATATTGCAGTTTAAAATGTTTTCGACTATCTTTGATCATGTTGGTGTGGTAAGGGAAGATGAAGACCTTTTACTTCATCTAATCTCACTTATTCATATCGTTGTACCCGATTATTTGAAGTCTAGATTTTGGGTTTTCTGTTTAAAATACTCATTGAGTTTGATGTGAAATGTTGCGCAAATGTTTATTCATTCTCAATATTTTATGAAACTGATTTTAAAATTAAGTACCTAGTATTTAATTTAAATTTCATCAACTGTAAATAATGAACTGATATTCTGACGTTGGTTTTTAACTTCTACAGATTTATATTGTTCTGAATTTGGATTGATTATGTCCTAGCAAAATTATTCATTTTAAAAAACACTTCCATTTATATTTCACGTATTTCAGTTTCATAATTATCGTTAGTACAAAAAAATTAAACTATCATTCATCTATTTTATGCATATTGTTATAAATTTGATATCCTCCCCAACTAATTTTATTTAATGGTTCATAATTATATTGCATTCATATGTTTCATAATAGTTTCGTAAATGTGGCCATTAAACTGATTTTATGTCGTCTTTGTTGGCAGCCTTGCTCGGTATGCTGTGACCTGGAGAGCCTCCTCATGCAGAGCTACCAACCTGACAATGTCTGCTGATGGCCGTTGAACCAGAGCCATGTGGGGGCTGGTGTGCCTTTCATTTTCTCTCAGTTTAAGGACATGGAATTGTTTCCCATGTTCTTTTCTATCATTTCCTGCTCTGCAATGTTTATCTGCACATATCTCCTACTACCTTTAAAGGCGAGTAGTTTGGCTGATGTAATCTTCATTAGGACAATTTTAAATAGGAGGGTTACTTTTGGGTGAATGTTTCCTCTTCACTGATTCAAATTCAGGTTTTTTGCCATGTTTCCTGTTCAAAAAGTATCTTTTTTTTAGCGATCTTCAATCTCGCAAATATTATTTAATAATGCTTTATCAGTTTCCTTGTTAATTAGTCTTTGATTTATACCGTATCCTCGTATGTTCATTTAGCCCATAATTGCTTTCGTCCATTCCTTCTAAGCACCTCACAAGCGATTAATTTTTTGTTTTCGGATGTTCTATGCTCTGAGAATGGTCTATTATTCTTAGCTTTCCACATAATGTTTCTAGACCAATTGTCACACTATTCCTTAAACCTATGCTTTTATTATTAACTCTGTTCCTGCCAAACTAATATTTTACGAAATTAATATATAAAATAATTAATATAAACTAATATTAAAATAAGTATATGGTACAGTGTCTTGAGTAAATTATTGGCAGGAAGGATATGTAAAACCTTATCTAGTCAACAATTATGTTTTCAGGTCTCAGAAATCTAGTCATTTTGAGTAGAAACATATTTCTTGTGAAGTTAATAAATAAATAACCTGTTGTTTTATAGCATTGGAAATCTACTGATTCCTTCCTTTTGTATTTCAATAAATGTCTTCAACACACTGAGATAACAACAGGCGGTCAGTATTTCCAAAAGCTGACTCTCCTCGAGAGAAATTCAGAAATATGTCAAAATGTTCCGTGGATATGTGTCGCATACCCTCTCAGCAATCAAGCAATCCGTTTTATTTGTAGAAATTACAGAAGTTATCTGTGATTGAATGACATTGGAAGACGAGGAGCGATTGTGGAAAGTCGGAGCCACCACACTGTTAACTCGATAGGAAAGCCGTCTCTGTAGATAGCGTTGCTTTTAAGGTTCCGTAGTCGAAGGGAAACACCACGGCTGTCTGCCTGTCTATCACAGTACTCTAGCTCTCAAACGGAATAAGTTTCAAACTATAAATTTGTACTCGTTATACTCAAAACTAACTACTATACTTAAAATTTTGTACAATTATGTTCTACGTGCCTTCCATTCAAATAAAAGTGAACAAAAAATATTATACCCCCAGAGTGTGAGCGCCTGATGTTTAATTCTAGTCAAGGAAAGGATTGCGATTTTTTTTTCACTGTAAATTAAAGACGTAAATAACCATAAAAGCTGTTAATTTTATTCTATTTTTTCTCAAAACGCTATTAGCTAGATTGCGATTTTTTTCACTGTAAATTAAAGACGTAAATAACCATAAAAGCTGTTAATTTTATTCTATTTTTCTCAAAACGCTATTAGCTAGATTGCGATTTTTTTTCACTGTAAATTAAAGACGTAAATAACCATAAAAGCTGTTAATTTTATTCTATTTTTCTCAAAACGCTATTAGCTAGATTGCGATTTTTTTTCACTGTAAATTAAAGACGTAAATAACCATAAAAGCTGTTAATTTTATTCTATTTTTCTCAAAACGCTATTAGCTAGATTGCGATTTTTTTTCACTGTAAATTAAAGACGTAAATAACCATAAAAGCTGTTAATTTTATTCTATTTTTCTCAAAACGCTATTAGCTAGATTGCGATTTTTTTTTCACTGTAAATTAAAGACGTAAATAACCATAAAAGCTGTTAATTTTATTCTATTTTTCTCAAAACGCTATTAGCTAGATTGCGATTTTTTTCACTGTAAATTAAAGACGTAAATAACCATAAAAGCTGTTAATTTTATTCTATTTTTCTCAAAACGCTATTAGCTAGGAGCTTAAAATTTTAAACAAAAAATCCTTAAAGTATTTACATTTAATGTACTTTGTAATTTACGAGCAGAACAAGCAAAAGTTTCTATTTTGCCATATGTAATTCTATCTTATTGAAACAACTATTGATTCGAAGTGCATTTCAATTTATGGATGCGACAGATATTATGTCGAATGAAGTTTATACTATCTACAGTAAAGCTGACTAGAATTGCGAGGGTGTGTGCAAACAAATCAGCCACGCGTTGATTTTTAGTCCAAGCAACATGAAGTATCACATCCATACCTGTGAAGGTCATTGGTGCACAGAATTCTTATTGCGCAAGGTGTGATTAGCAATTTAACTGTTTTCAAATGTATTTCACTTAATGACTCAATGCAGCTAAACTTTCCTTTCAAATCTTCCAGACAATCGTTTGCTACGATCGTATTACGCCGAATAATATTTTCGTATTTATTGTCTAAGTGATTTTTTATCTTTTATAAAATTTCTAAGCCTTTTAGAATCAGTTTCATAAGTGAATACTTTCTACATACAGTAACCACCCCACACGTCCCACTGTACTTTACCCAGTATGGAGTGAGATTCTGCTAACTTTCCCTGATTATTGCAACCTACTCAATTTTAACAGGAACGTGTATGTATGTCATAGCTTTTGACAGAGTTCTCTGCTGAACACATCATAAACAGCTGCGTAAGATTCAGTCCTAAAATAAAATTAGCATCCTAAAATTTTGGTTCCCTTTGATTTTATTATTAAACTAAAGCATTAATTCTCGGCACACAAGCAGTCGTTAGAGCAGGGAGAAGATTGTATATTAGAAATGAAAAGTATATCAACCATAGATTTTATGAACGAGCCATCCGGTATTCACCTGTAGCGATTCCGGGAGACCACAGATGACGGAAATCTGGAGCGATAGATGCGGAACTGAACTAGGATCTTCTCAAACGACAAGCCCGAACGTCAAGCGCCCACCCACTAGGATTGTTTTTTTTATTTTTTTTTTTATTTTTTTTTTTTTTTTTTTTTTACCTTATTAATCTGCTGCTTCATATGTCTTAAAAATCCATACAATTTCATCTATCAATATGATCAGCACTTTCGCGTAAAAATACGGAAAATGATTCGGGAGAGAGTATAATGTTATCATCCTTAAACTGGGATATCCCATTGGCCTTCAGTCCATCAAGATTTAACGGAAAAAATTTAACAGGGAGATAAAACGCGCGAAGAAAAGCTTGCCGAAAACCTCACATCACAGTAAAAGTCGGAAGAATTGTGTACAGATATTTTAGAAACAACTTGAGCATAAAATGAAAAAAAAAGGAAGATAGCGAGTAGAAAAGAGTGAAAAAGAAGAAGTAAAGTTTACAGGAAGATCAAACAGAGTTTTTGGAAACCAAGAAAAGATGTATAAACTTTAAAGTCGCTGATAAGGAACTTCTTACAGGGTAAGTAAAAAGAATTAACTGAAGCACAGAGAAACTATATGATAGGGATGAACCGAGTAACAGTGTGCGAAACTGATGACGTCGGCGATAGGACAGAGCTTTGAATGATTTGAACTCGAATAAGGCAGCACTAATTAATTTGATAACAGTAGAGGTAATTAAGAGATTATTTAAATTGTTATAAAAAATATGTAACTGGGAGATTCCATCAGATTTGAATAAACTTAACATTTCGATATTCCCTAACAATACACAAGCTGACAAATGTGAAAACCATAGCATAGTAAGTTTGACACCACATACTTCAAAATTACAAACTATGATCATATATAGGAGAATAATGGATCGGGAAGAACGGAGTATAGCAGAAGAAAACCTGACGTTCAGATAAACATTTGAAATAAAGTTTAAAAAATACCTATTGTGGTGCTTATGGATTTAAAAACCACGATAAAGTTAGATTGTATAGGACTTAGGGGAAAATTATAGATAAAAAAGAGAATAATTTAACAGCTTTATGAGACAGACAGAAAAACTAGATAATCATAAGAGACAAGCATCAGCTAAAGCGGATATAGAACAAGGCTGTATGTTATCTCTTCCCAATAATATCCAAACTGTATATAGCGAAAACAATCGAGAAAGCTTTCACTGGGTACAGTCAGTACGTACAGGGATGAGGATATCAACGAATTACTGAATGACATGAAAGAAACACTAGGAGAGAAATTTGGATAAATATAAAAACTAAAGCAAGGCAGACGTCATGAATCATATGAGAAACATTAACCATGGTTCAAGAATAGCTATAAAAATAAGGACAGAAACAGCATTGCAGTAAAATAATTATTTCGATTGGGAAGTAGTATTGCAAATGATGTCGCAAACAAAGATCTCAAAAGGAGGCTCACTTAAATGGAAAAAGCGTTTTTTAAAAGGGCAAATCTTTTCATTTTAAAACATTTAATTGAATTTTAATTGCAATGGGGCGCAGGCTTCGGGGGCCCAGAAGAGCTATCTAACTGGATGTATGGAACGCAGCTTTGATTTTAAGTCTGTCAGAAAAAAGGAAAATTGTTGCCATTCAGACGTTGTCCCATAGAAAAAAAAGTTGAATATTAGGTGGAGAGCTAACACACAAAACGATTATGTTTTTGAAATGATGAGTGAAGAAAGAGTTATGTGAAAGATTCTCATAGAATAAAGAGCGAGGGTGTTAGTCAAATGTAAGAACTGTAGAGGAAGATGAAGATTAGCTTATATGAGGCGAACAATTAGGCCTGTTCGTGCTAATTGGACTTTTGAGATGAAGACATTTGTGGAAGATCGGAAGAGATAAAGGAGTCCGTCAAAAATCAGTAGAGAGACTGGTAACTGCAAAAAGAAAATAAAAATAATTTTATCCACGCCTGTGAGTCCTCAAGCAATCTGACTGTACTGTAACACGGGTTGTAAACATTGCAGGCTCGGTGCGTCCAGAGGTTTCTTGCTGTGTTTACTGATTTAAATATTTCTTTCACCATACTCGATGCTTGTGATGAGAATCTGATCATATCAGAAATAGCAAAATCGTCTTGGTAGTCATTGAAATTATTTTGTGTTGTTGAAAATTCGTTGAAATTCCAGCCACAGTGGCGGCCTCCTGCAGTTGAAGAATTCAGTTCACTCGTTTCATTTGGTCGATTGATAAACATCTCTCCAGCCTAGACTGTGCCACTTGCAAAGATGGATATTAAAGTTTTTCATTTCTTATTCTTTCGTACCATATTTCTCAAATGTATAAAACACGTAGGTCCTTCTAAACAGAATGTATCAGACAGTGCCGTCATATCTTTTACACCGAAAACTTCGCATGAATTTCAGCAATAATTTAACTGTAGATTGGCTGTGCCCAGTGGTACTAGTACATAGTGGTTCTTCGGGTTGGAGTTAACACGAAATTTACGAAGCTGTCATTCTTGTGTCACTGGTGTCAAGAGAAGCCTTTCTTATACCGTGATTCATGCCATGCCTGTTAATGCAGACAAACGTCTAAGAATAAAAAATAAAAAAAGGACAATTGCGAGTCGAGCATCGCGTAATTAGGCTTGTGTACTTTAACCTTGACAGATATCGCGTATGTGGTAAGTCTGTAGGAAGCCGCTTGACATATTTTCGGATTAGGCAGCGAACTACACAGCTCTGCAACACGGGGTTAAGTTGCCGTGCGCAACACTTGTAGGTTCGTTGAGTTAGAATCAAATTTACAGTAGGTAGTACCTTTCATATCCATCAGGGTGCAATTCAATCTAACTTGAGAGCAATTTCAACAAAATATATATTTTTTTCTGTCATCAGTCTCTCGTCTAATCTGATGCATTCCTCCATCTCTTCCTATCTTGAGCTAACCTTTTGTCTCAACATATCCCTTACTAACTACGTCCTCAGTTATCTGCTTCGTATATTCTAATATCTGTGTTCCTCTACAGTTCTTACCATCAGCTGGTCCCTCTGGTAACAATTAAACCAATCCCGCATGTCTTAAAATGTGTCTCAGCCTCCTGCCTCTTATTTCTGTAAGACTCTTCCACAAGCTTCTTTTCTCATCATATCCAAAACTCGTTCATTTCGTACTTTATCTGTCCACCAAATTTTAAGCACCTTTCTACAGGGCGTTCGCCGGAAAACGCTACCCTCCCAGTCTGTTGCCGTCGGCAACTTGCTCGGTCAGTCCAGCCAGCAGTTTCCGCCACACGGCACCGTGAATCACCGCACTGTTTAACACCTCCGCTGCCCCAACAGTGCAGTGCAGTGACCCTTACATTGTTAAGAACGGTTTCTTTGCATTGTAGATAGTTTGTGACTTCAGTCTCTTATTAATCAGTGTTGTGAATAAACGTTTCTTTGCGGTTTGGCTGGTTTGGGGATTCATACTCTTATTAATCTGTACCGTGTTTGAGTGTGAGTAAAATTATGGTACGTTACAGTTTGCAACAAAGAATATTTCTCTACGATACATATGTGAAGAAGAAGTCGTTTAAAAGGTGTCGCAGTAAATTTCGTCGCGAATTTCCTGGCGCTTTACTGCCAGCTAAATCAACAATTCTGCGTCTGGTTAAAAAAGTAAGAGAAACGGGTTCATTTTTTAACAAAAAGAGACTGTCGGTCAACCGTATTCTCACAGAGGAGAAAATTGACGATATCGCTTTTCGACTAGAACAGTCACCCAAAAAATCATTAAGTCAGTTAGGGCAGCGTGTGTCTCGAAATATGTTCAGAAGATGTGACATGTGCATTACACAAGAGGGTCAACACTTCCAGCATCTTTTATAAGGTAAGCTAATGAATTACGTCACATTTAAATGCTTAGCACACAAGTTTATGAAGTTTATGAAGCGTAATTATTATGAAATAGTCCGCGGCCGACGGTCGAACAATGCCGGAAACTGAGCGCTCGCTCGCCGGGAGCAGTTTCTTCCTTGTAGCGCTAACAGTGGGTTGCGTTTCCCGGCGAACGCCCTGTATAAACCACATTTCAAATGCTTAAATTCTCCTTCTTCTGGTATTCCCAAATTCGATGTTTCACTACCATATAGTGCTGTGTTCTACACATAGAGTTTTAGAAAGTACTTTCTTAGTTGTAGATCAATATTTGAAACTAAAAGATTTCTCTTTTTCCTGAAGGCTCTTTTTGATAATATTATTCTGCTTTAAAAATCTTTCCTGCTTCGGCCATCAGTTTTAATTTTTCTTCCTTCGTAACAGAATTCAATTACTCTTCCTGTTGCTTCCGATCCTATTTTGATATTTAATCTGCTATTATTTCCACCATACCTGCTACCACTTTTGTGTTGCTTTGGTTTATATTTAGTCCAAAATTTTCCTTTAGTATTTTGCTCATACTTCTCAAGATCCTCAGAATTAATACGTGGTAAAGTAACGTTAGAATTGTGTTTGTAACTTAAAAACGGTATTATATGAAATTTTTTATAATTGCCGTTTAATAGAGAATTTATCCAATACTGAGTTGAAATTTAAAGTTCATATGTAAATGGCGTTTTGAGATAGACTAGATAATAAAAATGGTCGAATATCGACTATTATGCTTCTCAACTTTTCAGTGAA
The DNA here is from genome assembly GCA_031002005.1 of Vandiemenella viatica. NCBI lineage: Eukaryota > Metazoa > Arthropoda > Insecta > Orthoptera > Morabidae > Vandiemenella > Vandiemenella viatica. The sequence goes on along the minus strand of JARYHS010012519.1, from coordinate 178,307,816 downwards.
AAGAATTGGAAAAACTTCTCTACTTAACGAACTATACTGCAAACTGTGAAAAAAGAAAACACCCATATAAGACAAAGTTCCTGAATGTATTCCAGATCGACGATAAAGTTGTGGATTGTGGCATAAATATGAATAACTGCATAGTTTCAACGAGAAATAAGACTAAAGAATTTGTTACGGATTAACAGAACACAGGCTGCGATAAAGAGGCAAATGAAGTTGACAAATAGAGAGGTATTATGTCTGTGACAGTTTGACCTGATTTTAGTGGGAAATTTTGGGAAGATTTGAGGATAGCTTCGAGGACCACCACGGTGAATCGACTTTTCAAACCACTCGCTTCTTGTTAACATTTCGGAGGAAGATAGGTCTGGAATGTTTAGCATGGCGCCAGGTCTGTTTCAGGAAGTGTATCTACACCGGTCCTGATTATCTGTTCGAGTTTAAGGGATGGCGGTCGGCCTCGAATCTTTGCCGATTTCGGAAGAAGGAGAAACGGTGAGCGGACATCCTTGAGGAAGGTTGCTCGTAATTTGTCCAACGATTAGAATTACCTGTTCCTTATCGCTTCCGGAGATCACAACCTGTGTCAACTAATACAGTAAAGTCTTGTTGTCCTTAGAGAAATAATGATACACGTTTCTCTCTTTTTTAAAAGTAACTTGAACCTTTAAATTTTTACACTCATATCGCTAAGAAGTCTGTTCAAGTGTTTTGATTATAGACGCATTATATTGATGGATCGAAACTTAAACTTGATAGTGCAAATGATGTTGGAGTAGCTGTTTTCAGTGTCATTTCTAATCATGTGTATCAGGGTGATTTTTTTTTTTGGTGTGTGTGTGTGGGGGGGGGGGGGGGGGGAGGGAGATTGCCAGCTTAAGGTGAAATATCGTGATTCGCTGACAGGTTAAAACTGCTCGATGTAACCCCATGATGTTATCTTTAAAGGAAGTTTAACACGTTTTCACTCGGTACATTAGGTCTATACGGAATCAACAGATGGTAAAAATTTTATCTCACTGTGTTATATTTTCTTGAATGCACGAATAACGTCACTACAATCATTTTTTTTAAAGAGTTGTCAACAACTTACAAAAGAAGTTATACTAAAATGTCACCGAGTTGTATCTTTCCAGATGAAGCTGGTGTCAGGTGATATATCTATCTTCGCCTTACAGCCGCCATCAAAACGAAATGTTGGTTGCATCTTGCCGCATGAGGATACAACTGCCATTTCCTGGTCAGAGTGTGAAATAATGTGTGATGATGAATGCATAGACAGTGTCTTAGACTGAGAGTGACATATCTGAAACAAAAAGAGAGGCTGCAATCCTTTGCCAGAATCTGAGAACTATTCTTCTAGAAGAAAGTGACATCATAAAGCTGTAGTTAATTAATTTCTTGAAGCAGATTTTCTTCTAATTCATAGTCGGTGTTGTTTTAATGCAGTGTATGTGATTTTAATTTGGTGGTTAATCAATAATTGCGGCAATGAATTACGTCGCATTCTTTAATATCATTCTTTATAACAATAAAAATGTTCGAAAACACTAATTAATTAATCAACCTAAAGAAGTTATTGTGGCCTAAAGTTAGCTTTAATCATCTTAAACAACAAGCACCACTTCATGTAAAGAAGTTAAATCAGAAGACGAAACATTCTACCTAAATAGTAACTTAAATAACGACAACAGCATACAAAGTGCATACTGTTATCTCGTTACTGAACAATCTAGAATCTCTTTGAAGTTTCTGGTAGTCTGAGCATATCCTAAGAGTATGCACTGACAAACCGCATTGCTTAAACAACCAGCACACTGGTTGTATATTGTATTAACAGCTGCCATTAATTAATTGAATGTATTGTCATCAGCACTATCGTAATTAACATCGGAAAATTAAGGAAAAATTTATGTGTGAACGAAGGCTTTCCCGGCGTGTCGCTGAAATATAATTTTCGACGGTTTGCTGCCGGATTGTGTCGATGAAAGACGAGCTTTCTGTGGCATACTCCGCCGCCATCTTAAGGTCTGATCCTAACGCTATAACAACCAGAGATGCTGGTTGCCACTGAAAGCTCGACACAATCCGGCAGCGAACCCGTAGAGATTATATTTTACAAATTTGTGATTATAAAAAAATGAATCGATGCAGTAAATTTTACACTTGTTGGAATTTTTGTTGTGGTATAAAAACCTACATTTAAACAAAGTAAATAAGTAAAATTATGACTGAAGAACATTATTTGTTTTGTAAGTTAAACTGTTCCTGGCTATATATCTCAGTTGCATGATCTTCTATGTCAAGGTCATTTACAGGTTGATTCATGGGAGAACACACATGTCGAGCAGAGGTTGACAATCAACGTCTTTGCCGGTGTAAGTGGAGGGGTTGGTGTCTGTCTGTCAGTCATTGCCGAGGAGTGAACATCGATAACTCTTCCCACGGAGCCTCTGGAGTGACAAGCAGCCGAAACCTGGACTACGCAATCAGCTAACAGCGCGCAGTCGGCCCCAACTTTCCATTTCGACCCGTTTGCCATGTAAGACGAGCCTACCAGGGCTGGGGCAATCATTCATATACATACACGATCTTGTTTTAAAGAGGTGTTAGCACGTGTCCGGTGGGCAGTCATTCAAACGTTAAAGCCCTAGCAGACATTTCGTTAGTTACGCGATGTGTTTTCTCGGCAATTCCGACTAACCCTCACCTCCCCCCCTTTCTGGCGAGATTTGGTGAGATCTGGTGGGACCCTCCCCCCCCCCCCCTTGTGGACGACCTCGTAATAATTATGGAGACCTTTCTTCTTTAAGTCTCCTGTTTTTCAAGGGCGGTGAGACCCTGAGGACCCCTCCACCACCAACGTTTTGATCGACGTCGCAAATACACCTTTTTTTGCTCAACTGTTCTTCAAGGAATTAAAAAGATTACGCCAGACTTCACCGGACCCCTCCCCCCCCTTTTCGCCTTTTTTACCACACGTAATTAATGGAAGCCCCTTAGACACTAACGCCATCTTAGCTGGGATCACTCACAAGCGCTTAGCCGGCATAATTGTCTTAACGACCCAAGTGTCTTCACTGTTCCCGGATCAATCATCTCTGACACACAGGAAAAGGTTTGGAGCCAAAATGCAGCTTGTTTCATTAATAATCTTGGAGTTAGAATCAGTGTACAATGGGTTGAATAAGGTCATTATAACATGATATCCACACAATATATCGACTACAAGTTACGTCTACAAAGGTGACGACATATCGTAATGCGCTATTTTAACAATATAATAAACAGGAGTCTTAATAAAATTAAACACGAAGTGTTTACATTAAATGGCAGGTGTAATAAATACTTCATACTGCCAGGACAACAAACTGATGATTGATTTTATGGCTTTACGCCTCGTCGACGTCGAGGTCATTAGAGTTGGGATGGGACTGAGGCAAGGAATGGGAAGTAAATCAGCCATGGCCTTCTGAAGGAGGCGTCCCGGCATTCGCCTAGATTGATTTGGGGAAACCATAAAAAACCCAAATCTGGATGTCCGGACGGGGGTTCGAACCCGCGTCCTACTGAATACGTCCACCACGCTCGGTGCACATAACCGCATCCAAGTAAATGTTGCCTCTTTTTTAAACGAGTGTTCTAGTTGCCGATACGAAAACGTGGTATACTTGGTACGAGCAATGTATCAAACCAGCTACATAATCAGCTGTTATGCTTCCTAGACAGAGGGCTTCGCAGTCAAAATTTCCACATTCCTTTAAAGTTAGAAAAAAATTTATGCTATGTAATATACCACCTGATTTACAATTTGTTTTCTAAGGAAAATGCTGTGAATACCGTCGCTAGCGAAAACCAATAAAAGTTGTAGCATAAGTAAGGAATTAAAATTTGTAAATCGGAAAAGTAAATGGGCAATTATAAAAGAAAATTTCAAAACGTAAAATAAAAAGTGAGTAGGGATATCGCCACCTGAGCACTAGTAGGGGGGCATTCATAAATTACGTGAGGAGAAATAGGGGGGGGGGGGGGTCCGGCGAAACCTCACCAGATTCACCAAATCTCACCAACGGGGGGGGGGGGGGGGGAAGTCTACGGATATCTCACGTGAGGTTTTGGAAATAATTTTTTGGACTGTCGAGCTAAAAAAAAGGGTCTACAAATAGCGCGAATGTCGATTTTAGGGCGGTACTTCCTATAAAAGTGGGGTTGTGATAGGATTTTGAAGGGTGAGACCTAAAAAATAAAGGTCTTCAAAAGTTTTCGAGGGCGATTGCTAGGAGGAGGGGTTCTCACGGATGAGATCTCACCAGAGGGGGAGGGGAGGGGGTTCCGGCCAGATCTCACGAAATCTCACCAGAGGGGGTGGGGGGAACCGGAAATCCGGAAAAACACCTCACGTAATTTAGGATGTCCCGTAGTTAAACTTAATAATAATAAAGTGAATTTGTATTTTATCTAGTCCTAAATGCTATAAATAAAAGAATTAAATTAATCAGTTGATATTGATGACTTTAATTTAAATATTGCATTAACAACTGTTCAAGAATTACTGAAACTAAGGCTAATAAATTTGCAAGATAATTCACCGAAACCCTTGGGAATCTCGATTTTTTGCAGTAGTCCGCTTCAGAATCGATGTATTTGTTATCATGCTGCAGAAATTAAAGGAATTAAGCTGTAAGCACTGATCAGCAAGGAAAATTTGTCAAAATAGATAATAATCTAATTGCTGGTGAAACAGCTTTGGAGAGAATTATAGTTTTGAACACCTGAGGAACTCCAAATTCAGTACTGACGAAATCCTAACAGTCAGTCGGTTTTATCTAGATCTAGAAGATACCAACTGCGTTAGTGTAAGTGCAGGCTTAATCGTACTGACAACCAAGAAATTATTGTTAATATGGAATGATTAGAAATTCCTATACTAACATAGCTGACAATTTTCAGTTAAAGTATTAGTTTGAATGGGAATAGAATTATTATTACTTGTGTGCACCCATACGTCACCAAAACCAAATTAGCTAAACAACAGGAAAGTCTGGACTGATAAATCTCTTTTGCTCAGTGAGGATGAAATTCTACATCGAATTCATAATTGATTCTCCGTTATAAATAAATAAAAAAGTTATAACATTCTTATGTTTCGCGTACAATACCATCAACATGCGAAGATACCATGCACTGCCGGAATCAGTTTGTAGAATCACTACTCACTGCTACAATTGCCTAAGTTTTGGTAACAGTACTTTATCGCTAGAATGTCAACAATATTCTGGGCAACATGCATTTGATCACCATTGTCACACTTCAAGAATTACACCGTTGGGCTGCTCCAACTTCACATCCACCATCTTTTTCTGCGGCATCCTAAAGGCTGTTTTTTGGAATCTCCAGTCATACATCCTTAAGAGGTTAGATCCTATTCATTCTTACCTTTGTCGTCAATATTTATAGTAAGGGTATAGGCAGACTTTCCGGGGCTATAATTGCAGGGAAGTTGGTAGCGACGAACTCATAAAAACACATTTAGATAGCTGACTGTCGGTTCGTAGACCAGAAAAGGAACGATCCTCATCCAACCTTTGAGCGGTCTGGTGGCTCAGTGGTTAACGCGTCTGACTGGAGATTGAAAGGTACCCGGTTCGAATCCCTGTCTCGGCGAGGATTGTAATTAAATTAAATTAAATTGCAATGGAGCGCACGCTCCGGTGGCAATCTCCCTAAACACCCATCTTCCCCTTTTCCTGCACCCACCTACATTTTCCCACTGCAAATATTAAATTAAAATTCTTTCAACGTTTTTGGTAAATTATTCTCTTGGTAACTTATTCCAATCCCTGACACCCTTGCCTAAAAAAGAGAATCTTCCCACACCCTTGTGCCTGAAATCGAGTGCCAGCTTGTGGTCATGGTCATCTTTTCCCTTCCATGCACTACTTTTCATGCAAACACCAGTATTTTTCCACGCCTCATCAGCCTTGTACACTCCGATGACTCTCTTCACCCTCCTCCTGTCTGGCAATGAATCCCATTCCAGCTCTTTTCTCATATCTGTTACTGATTGCATTGTGCGATAATTTGCAGAAACAAATTTTCGAAGGCGCTTAACCCGACCTTCACCTCTGGTACAGCTTGCTGTGTAATGTGAAGTACGCCAGAACGCTTCCGTGGTTCGGATTCCACTTTAAACTGAAGGTCCCCTGTACCGGTTAGGATTGCCGGATTAGTTTAAGGCGGCTACGAAAGGGCGGAATGCGCAGCCTGTCACCAGGTCATTACGACCACATGGAATTAGTATTATTATTCAACCTTTAACTGGTACTAAAATAAGACAATTCAGTCACTAATGTGCTATTTAATCGCAATTGTCGCAAGCTTTGTGGGTGAGCGGTAGCGTTGGGGCCCAGCATTCGGGTTGGCGCGGGTTCAAATCCCCGTCCAGGCAGCCAGATTCAGGTTTTTCATGGTGAATGCAAGGAAGGTTCCTTCCAGTTCCTTGTCCCATCTCCTCTCCCACTTCTAATTTCCTCGACCGCGTTCTCTTTATTCCAAATTAATATTCCACCTTTTGATGCCATACTTTTTAATGGTTACAGTAATAAATATTAGCCTTATTTTATTACCTGTTATAAAAGATCTTTGTTTTAGCACAGGACATTCACTTGACGTCCAACAGGGTCATGCATAACAGATAACAGTAATCATGTTTGCCGCCAGATGATATCCTGTTTGGGTGAAGTGATAATAACTTGAGTGCTTCGATGTTTATCACATACAAATTACAACAAGTCACGATGATCAGATTCCTGCCGTTTTTTCCGAACACAACGTGTGATGCAGTGGGGAGCAGTTGGACACAGAGTAAGATGCTGAATGCTACGAAATGAAAATAACGTGAACAGTGACAGCTATATGAAAAATGGTAATCTTTCTACAAGCAATACCAGATGATATGTTCGAGGAGAACGTGGTTCAACCGCGCTATACCGGAAATGCCAAACGCTTTTTGCGGCAGGCAGATTCTCTTTCTCTCCTGTCCTTTATGTTCGCCAAACGTATCGACTACTAATCTTATCTGAGTTGTGGACACCCGGCTATTTGTGCAGATTGTAATGTAGTAATCAACTTTGAATTCGCTTACGAACAACCTACAACGAGATGCACAGGATAATTCGATAACATATTCTACAGTTCGTTAAGGTTTTAGTCGTTTTATTTTTCAAGTTTTTAATGTTATATCAGATCGAGAACTGCAAAGGTGCGAATAAGCGCGTTCAGAAAATTACGACAGTCAGTCACGTGGCAGACATTGCTGAAAATAGTTACCATGAGATCGAAAGACGTAGACATGTTTCGAAATTTCGACATCAAAATTTTGCGCAGTTCTGTATTGACCTGTAAAAATAAAGTGAAATCGAATACATATAAACCAGTCAACGATCTTCAAATTAAAATTCCACATTTACCAAACTAAGTAACATTAAGATTATCACGCCTATTATCTGACGATATCGTCTAATAACTATGCATTCTAACTTCATTTTTTGCATCCGGAATATATCTGTTCTATTATATACAACAGTTGCAAGTAAATTGTTTAAGCAGATACATGACTTTAAAAAAAGCCTGAACCTATGCAATTACTCCTAAAGCCGACACACAATTTAGACATACTCCTAAAGTTAAAATATCTAGTGCCTATAGTCGACACCTTTTACATAACCATAAAATCAAGGAATAAGGACAGTAATGAAGAACACAACTGAGGTGTTGACACGTTATGAATGTATTTTTCTATTTTTGAAGCCTCTAACCATTCTACTTAATAAATAGCTACTGCGTTCAAAAGTAATTTTCTGCATATTGAATAGTTCTATTGTACAGGTACGTAATAGTTGCTAGTAATTTGTAAATGCTAGCATAAATAGTTTAAAAATCTCTACATACGCTCCAATAGTCGAAACTATGAATTAGACATGCTGTAAAAATTGACGCATTCTCCACCTGCAGGTGGCACCCTTTCTATAGCCCTATACTACCAGCAAGATCAGAAAAGAATAAGAGCTGGTGAATGGAGATCGACAGGAAAGTTGACAGAAGGAGCCTGGACCAAGCGGAAGCAATTCCAGACTCAGATGGGGTCCCATGGGTGCCAACTGAGACCCCGAGTATCCCCTAGTGGATACAGTAGACTCGCCGAAGAAATTTTACAGTAATAAATCGCTACACAAGCATAAAAAAATAAAAATAAAGATTTTTCATTGCAATTTCTGCCACCTTTACATGAAGTACTTAGCATGTGATGAATTTCCCAATTTGCCTACGATATTACATACGTAACTACAGGCTCCTAAATGTGACATCGCATGTTTCGAAAACCAACACGATGAGCCGATTTTATGTTTCTAGCTCCGCACAGTAGCGTATAAATTAACTAATTATTGATAAAGGCACGAAGGTTCGTTCAGTTTATGATTGTAGCTCAAGTTTTAGTGAGAACATAAATTCATACATATGGACCCATTCATATCGATGAGTAAACGTGATAGTATTGCTAGTTTTCTGTATTATCCCATTTCCTTAATCTCGAATTTGGTACATTTTCATGTCATCTACAGATGTACTGTCGACAATAGGAGCTTTTACCTCACTTCCATTGTGAATAGCATTTTCGTTGTATTAGACTTGAAATTCAGTAGAGAATCCAACCGTATGCTCTCCCACTCTTTCATTTTTAGCAATAATTGGTATTACTTGATCAAAGGTGCATGTAATTCACTGTTGTTGGCTTATGTTATAGCTGTGGCCAAATGTTTAGGCGGGTCTGTGCAAAACGCGGTGTTGCCGTACCTGGGAACAATCTCGCGATGCGCTCTCTTTCTATCACTAGAAAATTGCAACGGTGAGCGACCTGTGTTGCCTAGTACGAGCGTAAATAGCTCGCAACCCAACCCCAAACCTTCCACCTCCTTTTCAATACACAAAAAATGTGTGAACCGTGTGAATGGGAATTAGAAAGTGTGTCAGTGTGAGGGTGAGCGTGCTCGAGAGAGGATATTTTAATTTTTAGTGATGTGCGATTTTTAGTGCGATATTAATTCGTTTTAGTTATTTATTAATTATAGTGATTTACTGTAACAATTTTACCGAACAAAAAGTGTAGTATTTTATAATTGGGATAATTTAGCAAGAGAATGGTGCTACTAAAAATGGATACTCGGGAAGATACTTATTCTCCTACTCCAGGTGTTTCGGGACTAACGACTCCAACAAGACGCACATCATCGACAGTAGAACCACCGCGGCTGAAGAAGACAACAGAGTTTCGCCGGCAGAATAAATCTATCATTCACAATGTGAACAAATATTTTAAACTTCTTGTGGACAATGAAGTTTTGTTATCTACATGTACTCTGGTGAGAAAAGACTTGAAAAATATGGACATTCTTGATAGTAATGAAATAAAAAACTGTAGTGATTTGTTACTGCAAAAAAACAACCATATTGCGAAAAAATTTAGGGAATGGACTGGCTATTTGCTCTGCAGCTTGTGATGTCGGTTTGAGAACTGTCGAGCGCGTGTGTCGTGAGGGAAAATAACCTACATTTGTTTCTCGAAAGAAAAATATGAAACAATACAGCATTCTAACAAAGCTTAGTGACTTTGACAGGGACATTGTCAGGAGGACAGTACACGAATTTTACGACAGTGATGAGTGGTAATATATAAACAAATAATTTTGTCGTTAATTATGCAAGTTTTTCAGTGCAGAGGATAATAAAATAAAATTTTGATTCTAGTTATAAGTATACAAACTGAAAATAAAATTTAACACGTGGATTTTTAGACACAAATAAAAGAAGACGAGTATTTCAACAAGTTTCCTTAGTCTGTATAGAAAGTCTTTTTTTTTCCGTAGGTAATAGAATAATATATAACATGTCTTTTGAAACCTCCAATTATATTAAATGTATCTGCAATGACATAACTTTCTTAACGAAATGACATGCATTAATATTTTGTCACAGAATAGTGATTATAAATTACTTAAAACACGTTACAAACTATTACTACAAGTAAAGAGGTGAATACAACTAAAACGCGCACGGTTTGGCAACGGCGCATTTGACGCCACCCGCCAATAGAATTGGCCACAGCTTAGAGTGGTAGATGGAAATTTCGTGACTGCGTGTTGACTGCGAGACATCATTTGCTACATTTTATTTGTGCAGAGTTTTTTTTACGCGTGATATCTGTTCCAGGAGACACAGTGCGTTTTCTCGAGGGTTAGCCAACGTGTGGGTTCGGTGACTGCGGTGGCTGCTCCAACCTGTTGCTCGGATCCACTTACCCACTTTCGCCGCGGCCGTTGCGTCACGCCGCGGCAGCACTGTCGTGGGTCAACAGAGTACTCAACAGGTTGCAGCCGTATTTTTGTAAACAATTCCCACCCTCACAGTAAAATTGCGATACACAGTAAATCCGCGCGAGGTGATATATCCGAGGAAATAAGCAATTTGCCAAAGCAGAAGCGTATCATCATCACATCCGCGCCTGTTCAATACACTTCTGTCTTACGCTATAAAGTCATGGTTACTGCAAACGAGACAGATGGATTGCCGGACTTAAGTAGAATCTCTCAACAACACTGCTCGATCGGTGAGCAGTTTTATCAACGAAATTGTTCAGTCGCTAGGGAGGGTGCATAAACCACGTAGCTCCATTTTGGCGGCCTCCAGTGAACCCCCCCTCCCCTCCACCACCCTCCCCACGTAGCTTTTGCCTCTACCCCCCCCACTCATGTGGCACGTAGCTTTTTTCCCTTTTGATTCCAGAGGACATTTTGTACTGTTTTCTCTTGTCACACTATTGTAAATTACATACGGAGATAATTAACTGAGGGAAATAAATATTCACATGCTGTTGTGAGTTCAGTTCCTCATTTTAACTGTGAAAAATGTTATGAAAGGAAAGCTACGTGTCCTGGCTCCGAAACCTCCCCCCCCTTTCCCCACGTAGACCAGTGTAGCCTTCCAGCTAACACCCCCCCCCCCCCCCCCCTGGACCGAGCCACGTAGTTTGTACACGGTCCCCTAGCACTATTCTCCATAAAAAAAATTGAAATTTTTTCGCACAATAGCTTCTCACCTTGTCTTACGTTGTATGGAGAATCTACCGCTCCACCTAGAAATTCTGGTTGGCTAACGCGCTCTTAAAAACGGCATTTTCCGCAGGGCGTCTAAATTATTAGCAGATAGTGTTATTACAATTGATGCAATATTTCTTGCATGCGAATGCAGGCTTTCCGGCGAATAAATGACAACAAATCTTCTAGGGTTTGCAGCCGGATTTTATTATAAAGCGACAAGCTTTCGGCTACTAGCTCAGTAGCCATCTTCAGGTCGATCAAGGCAAGATCGCCGATACATAATCGACCTGAAGATGGCTACTGAGCTAGTAGCCGAAAGCTTGTCGCTTTATAATAAAATCCGGCTGCAAACCCTGGAAGATTTGTTGCAATATTTCTTATTCAGAAGAACGCCACTGTTAAAACAAGCTCTACGAAAAAAAGGTAAGGATATATAATGTTGATACAAACAATCTTCTTCTTTCTAGCATTTATCCTGCATTACAGGTTCTGCTTTCTTGCACTTCTCTTCCATAAACACCCATCTTGTGCATGGTCAGGAAGGGCATTCTCTAGGAGCACTCCTCCCGCAAGTTGTCCAGCCAACGTTTTCTGGTCTGCCTCGTGGTCTTCGGCCTTTCCGAGTGCTGTTCTCGCAACTGAAGAGTTGTTGCCGCGTAGTACCTGGCCGTACCATCGCAGACGACCCTCTCGCTTTTTCTCAGGCATTGGAGCTTGAACTTTGTCATTCCTAATGCGGTCCAATCTATAAAGACCAGCGGCCAGCGAATCGTCTTCATTCTGATGACATGCAGCTGATGTTGATGTCTTTTCGTGACTGGCTGACATTCAGTTCCATACAGTGCCACTGGTCGAATGATGGTTCTGTAATCTTCGATTTAAGGTACAGTGACACCGCCCGGTCTAAGATGAACATGCTACTCACGCAATGTCGATACCAGCAATGCTTTGTGGAAATGAAACGAGGATAATAAAGTTAATATGAAAGCTACATTCAATGTGCAGAGATGAGATTTATAAGACACGTGACAGGCTGTATAAAACAAGATATTAAAAGTAAAAAAAAAGATAAGGCAGAAATTATGAATTATAGTTTAAAACGAAAAAATAAAATAATACAGGCAAATTAAAAGAACGCCTCAATGTGGTGAATGACAGTATAATTCCAAAGATATTGTATAAAAATAAACATGGGATGAAGAATTGCATGACAAGGCGGGACCACCTAGCTAGAACTTCTCTAAAAGCAGGGTTAACAGCCACGAGCCTAAAACTTAATGTCAACAATATAAAAAAAAAAGATTATTGGTGCAAAGTAATACTTTAGAAATGAACCTTGTTTACTTGTGGTGAATACGATAAGATTAGATGATTAGATAGCTCTGACATATTGATTAGACATTTTTGTACCATAGTTAAACTGCTACTCTGTTCCCATTCATTCATATTCTAATAATCGGTTTATGATAACTGAAATAATATATTTTTCGATAAATCTAGCGAGTGCAGCATCGAATGTAGCTCCTGTCTCCTTATAACTTCTTTGAATCGTAACTTAAACAGATGATACTATCCGGTAACAGTCATATGAAAGGAACGGTTATAGATTGTTTGTGACTGGGAACGCAAGATATGTCCTATTTTAATAACTGTTCCCCTTTATTTTTTACATCCAAATTCAATATTTTCATCAGTACGACGGAAATTCTATAAGATGTGTATAACTGCTCTCTCTTTGCTGTGTGTCAACATCTTAGATCGTCTAGTGACGCAATTCTGTCACCCATTTCCGTTATAATGCTAATAATCTATCTCTAGTGCGCCGAAAGCGAGCTTCGCTTCGTACTGTACT